>CATKHJ010186642.1:0-12271 GCA_949750685.1 Vernicia montana
ATTGTGCACATTGTAATCCAATAGATAGGGTATAATATCCTACCCCTATCTAGGAAGGGTAAATTGTCTTAGACGTGAAACCCGATCAATTTCATGTATTTTACAAGGAAGAATATGTTAATAAACATCTACTCTTATTACAAGAAAGAGTATGCTAATCCAGCCTCTACTCTTATTTTACGAGGTGAGTATGCTAATAAAATGCCTCTACTCTAAACATTTTATGAGAATGATTTCTATTTCCATTTATCTATGAGCTATATACATATTTATTCTTGTGTTATACATGTTATTGATACTTACGAGTTATATAAACCCAATTGCTAAATTGTAAGTCACTTGATGAGTCATGAACCCTATCATCCTTGTGAGCTAGCCTTAAATCACCTAGCCTCATAAGTATGATAGTATATTCTTTACTCACTGCTTTATCTCATTAGTGATTCAATTTTTCAGGAGATTATAAGTTTATCAGCTCGGTTCTTCAAGCATCCTTCATCCTAAAAAACCATTTTGATCAATATAATTTCTTTGTATTATTGTATTTGTAATTGAAGTATACTTTAGTGCTCCATGAGTGTTAAGAGGGATATTCTTATGGCCTAAGGGCAACATATGATGACTATTATTTTATGTTGATATGAGACTTATGAGCTTATGAGTATGTGTATATGGATGAGATATATTTCTGAAATTGTTCAGGTTCTGATCTTGGGGATGTGTATGTGACATTAGTTGTTATGATGCTATGAGGATTGTATGTTTAGACAGGTTCTATGAATTTTCGGTGGTTTTATGCCTACCCATGCCTTAGGATCGTCACAGTTGTGAAATTGGGTTGTGACACCATCAAGGAAGGAGAAGATGCAAAAACATCCATACAAGTCTCTAGCTGGGGGAGAAAACGATTCTTAACATCATACTTCAAAGTCCTCTATTTCTGATTTTCACTTCCACGAACACTACCACCTCAATTACTACTCCATAACATTGGCTTTGATGGTTATATTGCCATTCCTTTCTGTAACACTCCAGGTTTTTGTTCATTTTAAAGGCTCTTAAGTTGATGTAATTTCAAGGATTTCTTTTATAGAATGAAGATCACACGGGTTATCCCTTTTTTGAATGGACGTAATAAGTAATTGGAATTGTAAGAATTTCAAATATAGAGTAAAGTAACGATCATTATGAATGAAGGATGCCTGTTACAATTGATATAAGCACCTGGTAAGTAATAGAGGTTTACAAGTTAAAGTGTAAGTGTTGTTGCCGATGAGGTTGAGGATGAAGAGATGGTTAGGGAGTTTATGTTGGACTTCTATACCAGTTATGGGAAAAAGGAATGGGAATGATAGACTTTTATTGTAGCAAGTGTCTAACACTGAGGATGAATTTTGGTGATGAAGCGGAGCTTCAATAGTAAGGATGAGTCATGATGACGAGGACAGACTTCAAAGATGAAGCGAAGGGTTACAAGGCGATGTGTTATAAGGTAAAGGACCGCTAGGCGAGGAGAAGCTTCGATGGTAAGAACAAGGTTCAATAGCTGATGAACTTCGTTGATAAGGATGATGCCTTGATGTATGGATAAGCGAGTTAACAAGCTAAGGAGCTCAGTATGTTGAAGACGAAGACGAGCTCTATATCGGAGGAGTGAGCCAAAGATAGACTCAGCACAAGTGAAGTGAGTGGACAGACTCGATACAAGTGAAGGCGAGCTGAAAGGCTTAGTATGACGAGCTAACGAGGATGAAGACGAGTTTAGAAACTCTATAGTGAGGCTACGGATGTTTATAGAGGTTTGTGAGGGAGAGTTGTTAGGCTCAGTATTGTATAGGCTTACGAGGAGAGTTGTTAGGCTCTGTAAGGCATAGTGTTAGACAGTGTATTGATAAGTTAAGTTATTGTTAAGAAGTGTATGTGTTAGTGTTGCAAGTGCATAAGTATTTGTTTGGCTTAAATGGTAAGATATTTTCATGAACATTGCCTATAAAAAGATGTGATAGAAAGTATATGGTTATGGATGCAAGCCACCTACCACTGAGCATTTTGCATAAATTATATGGCCAGAATTGCAAGTTATCTACCTAATGAACAATTTTTTGGTCACTAAGAACATATTTTATTCATTCTTTCTCTATATATAAAAATATATAATCTATTTAGAATGTAAACTTCTTCATTTCTTCTCTTTCTTCTCATGACTTAAAGTTCTACATTTTCTTTCAAAATCTCTAAATCCTAGCTAGATTTCATTCTTTCTTTCTCTTTAAAGAAGCCACACGATTTCAAAAGTGACCCAAGATTTAAGTGGTAGATCATTCTTTTGTCTTTCCTTAGAAAAGCTTTGGCTAGATCTAGAGTGTAGATCATAGTGGCACAGCAGTAGCTTAGTGAGCCTGAAGATGGTTGATGTCATGTATGATGATGATTTGAGTTTGATGATGAGACTATAACAAGTGGAATGAGTTATGAAATGTATTGATGCATGGTAACCCTACCCTGAAATGTCTTTGTTGACCTTACCATTTATCTAATTTGTCTTATGAATACTATTACTATTTTTGTTATTATTATTGTTATACTTGTCTTTTTAAGACTAAAGAATGAATAGCCATGTTATTCCATTACTTAAAGGCTGAAAACCATTGTAAATGTTAAACTGATTATTGATAATGACGAGGCCATTGGGTTAACCTACTGTTTATTGTTATGCTCCTACCAAACTGTTACCAAGCTTATGACCACGCATGACTGAACGCCTTCACTAATAGGAAAAAATCCATTAGATCATGTGTACTAGTAACTCATTTGATAGAGTCTAATATGTTAGTGTCCTACCTAGGAAGGACTATGAACCCTGGGCATATGCTCTATGCAAGTATATGTATAAAAGCTTATGGGGATGGTGGTTTTGTCCCATCCATGAGTTCTTCCACTATACTATTTTGTTCTATTATGACGAATGTACCTTTGGTGCCTATTTGTTCTCAGTACATATGTTATATTCTTTGATACCCACTCAATTGATATGTATGTATATGTATATACGAACTTATTGTTCTTGCATGAACCCCCAGGTATGAATGCATTTCATGATTCATTGAGTTGATGACTCACCTAGTACTCGTTTGTGGTTTTCAGATGTAGCTTAGAAGAGGATAGAAGCTGAGTAGACAGAACTTCTTGATCATCCTTCTCCACTAAGAAGTTCAAAATGTATAAGTTTATTTTTAATATTGTATCTTATAATTGTAAAAGCTTTTGTATCATTATTTTAGAGGCTCCGTAGAATGAAAAAGATTATATATGAAGTGGTTTAAATGAAATGAAATGGAAAGTCTTGATTATCTTCAACTGTGTATGGATGTATGTTTATGATTGTTTAAGAATATGCTTTTGGATCCAGGGTATATTGATGATTGTATTGGGTTTTATGGATTTTCGGTAATCTTATACCTATCCATGCCCTGGAACCATCGTGTCAGGAGTCAGGGCGTGACACTCTCCTCCTTTAAGTACTTTGATAGCCTTATGGTGGTCGAAATCTCAATTTACACTGCCGTAGTTTGTGAGGCCATCTCCTGGATCTTAATTTATTGAACCAACTCTCAAATCCTCCATCGAAAAAGCATCTAAAAAGCTCAAAAAGATGAAAATTGAAACCACCAAGATCACCAACAAAAAATCTAAGACTAAGAAAATAAATTACGTCGAGTCTTTTGTAAAAGAGTCCAATTGCAACATGTCTCTCTTCAAGTTCAAATCTGGTGCCATTATGGCCTTAGTTCTCTTCATCGTTTTTGGACTATTAAACTCGCTTTTCAAATGGAAATCCATTCCCAAATTGTTGTTTAATTCAATTGGGATCTTGATGAAGATGAGTCATAGAGAATTGCAAGGTGATGATGCAATCGATTGCTCAATGATTTATTTGTAATTCATGTGTTCAATCAGTATTTAAAAATCTCTAGAAGTTTTTAGGTTTTTTGCCACCACGTGGAGCTCGGTTGTTCCCAATACCTGATCCTAAAATGAATTGCTAAGGTTTAAAGAGAGAAGAGATGTCTCATTCCAACTCAAGAGTTGTGATGGTCCTAGGGTATGGGTAAACATAAGGTCACCGAGTACCCGTAGAACCCATACTTACTAACAATCCAACATGATATCAATAGCAACTAAACCATAATCCTAATGATCATAACCTACATAACATGAATAACTTGTCATCATCATGATAAATTGATATTCAAGATTCTCATACTCATAATTATCATCAAACTTGGTACATTCATTTATATACTTGAACTTGATATATTACTATCAACATTTATATTTGTCATTTACATTCTTACTTTATATATGCTATAATCATTAATACCATTAACACCCATGGAGCTTTTAGAATAACTCAAATTGTACATTTAAACTTTGAACTTTACATAGATTAATATGGGTTCCCAAAGAAGGAATGATGCCTGAGGAACCAACTTGAGTAAGCTATTACTCTCCTGAAAAATTAACCACACAAACTTATGAAAAAACTCATCGAGTGGAGAATATACTACCATACTTGTGAAGGCTAGGTATTTCAAGGCTAGCTCACAAGAAAGATTCTTGGTTACGCATAACTTGGCATATATTTTATTTCATGAAACATGGTATATAAGAAATCATGGTAACAAATGGAACATGGCATACATGAATCTTGGTATCAAATCATGAGGTTAACAGAAATCATAACATGAACATGATATAAGAGCAGAGGCATAAATTTTTAGCATGCTCGGAGTAGAGGCTTTCATGTGAGCATTACTCCCTTAATAAATACATGAGGCTAACAAGGCCCTAAGTCTAGGACACATGAAATCTCTCTTAGCTGGGATTTGGATAATATACCCTATCCGCGAGGTGCCCATATGGACACAGTCTAATGTTTTACCCACTTCAGTTCAGGATTTATGTTTTAGGGTTAGCAAACTTGTATACAAGAAATTAGGGTTCTTGTGTAAAAGAATATCAATAATCATATAGTTCAATAACATGGTTCACATATTTTTTTGAATCAAATATGGCACTTGATAACATGGTAAAACATGAACATGGTAACTTGGACATGAATATAGGATTTATAAGCCTTAAGGATTTCAAATACAAATATAACAGTATATTTTCTACTCACCTTGACAAAAAGAATTTCGTATTCTTTGTACTCTTTTGTCACATCAAATAAAAGTGAGGATCATTATCAACATCATCTTCTTCATGTCCCCTCCTAGGTGCAATATACACCATCATGCATAAAATAAAACATATTTAGTACTTATGCTTAACTCAAATCAAATAATAAATTCTAAAATTGAGCTTACCTTAATAATTGAACTTCTATGGTGGAAAACAAAGAAAGACAGAGTTCTGGCTAAGAAGTTTAACATAAAACTTTTGGTGAGTTCTAGTGCAAAAATGGCTATAGAGGTTTACTTTATAGTCTTAAAACACTATAACTATTCCACCAACCACATGTGTTGTCAGTTTCTTAACCACTAAAATTCTTTGTTGTACATCTAGGTGTCTTAGATAAAGAAATAATAATATAAAAATTATTCTAAACTAATATACTGTTCATGGGTAACTTGTAATCTCATCCATGCAATTTCATGCAACTCGTAAGTGATAACTTGCAATTCATCTAAATATTGGACCATGTGATTCTATACCGAGCCCCTCAGCTCACTTCACATAGCTATACATGCATTAATAGCCTCGATACTGAGCTTCTTAACTCACATTGCTTGTACCAAGCTCCCCGCTTGTCACACTCCAACTTCAGAAGTGTGATAGTCCTAGGGTATGGATAACCATAAGGGTACCAACAACCCGTAGAACCCCTTATCTCATAATATAATTCACTTAACATGCATTACACATGATCCCAAGATCACAACCTGTGTTAACAGTAGCATATACCTCACATATACCAAATATATCCTCAACATATACTATTGTAAATTCAATATACTTAACATATACCAAATGTATACTATCCATTTAATGATGTTTCTCATCATCAATCAACATTGTACAGTATCAGATATTCATTTCTATAATCCGTTATAACATATTACATTACAATTTCTGACCAATATAAAGTATCCAATTTATTCAATTACTAAAGTACCATAACCACAATTATCCATAGAGCTCTAAATAAGAGGACCCAAAGAATTTAGTCATAATCATCATACATTCAGCGAAGTAATCCCAAGCAGAGATTGATACTTGATATCCACTTGCTGAGTCTGCTACTGGACCTGAAACAATACACTATAGGGGTATGAGAGAAGTTCAGTAAGTACTTAACAATAAAAAAAAAAAATGAAACAGTGTATGAGTGCATGTTTATCAATAGACTTAACAAGGTTTAATTGTATCAATGTGAAGGAAAAGTTTCATAACAATCAATAATAGTTAGGGTTCAATAATACCATTTTAGCAGAAATCAAAATTCTTGGAAGCGGTATGCTTACCTCTTGTAATCATTATAGTGGTAGCATGAACCTCACTCACTGATACAGTATCAGTAGCGCGAGATTAATCAGATCTCACAGTTAGGACCACCCTTCCTAGCTAGGGTTAGGTACGTTTGCCCTACCCGTAGGCTTTACCATGTACACATGACTGATGTATTACTCCACATCAGATGGGGATTTCTTCTTTCAAGAATTACAATAAGTTCATTTTGATCAAATAATATAAGCATTTTGATATTATGAATCAACAATACACAGTAATGAATCATTATGAGATTCAATGAAATATTATCAATTATAAGAACACTGGAATTCATATGAATAGATCAAATAGGTTCTCAAAGGAACATAGTTATAAGAATGGTTTATCAATCAGGGTACACCAAGTTTCCAAATGAAATGCATTGGTTCAAGAAAGGGTTCATTATAATGAGGAGATTAACATGTAGAATGTAGGCTCTTTTACAATGTTTGATTTGAGTACAATTTGAGTACTCGTATTCAAATAGCAGTAAGTAGGCCGAAGGCCTCATTGAAAGGATTTCTCGGATACATTGGTTTCATTAAAGAAACATAAGGTTTTCAAAGTACTCACCTTGACTTCCTTAGCTCCTAACACAAGTTTTTCTTACAATTTGAAAATGATACTCCTCAGTCTTCAGAACATCTTCCTTATCTTTTCTTTTTAGGTCATTCAATTGAAATTCATTAAATGCCTTGTTAATTTACTTATTCTATTCTTAATTTTAACACTACTACATCTATATCTAAGACATATCAATTTTCTAATATCAATACAAGTCAATATATATACAATAACACATATATGTACATATAACAAGTTGAGGTACGTTTAGATTCAGTTTTCATATATTGGCCAAATGGCCTAGAAAAATGTTTTTAATTCACATTATTTGCTTTATAGCAATTCAATAAATTCTCAATTTGGATTCATATTGAATAATCATATTCAATTAAATATCTATCATTTTCACTAATCATTATTCATTGCTTACATATATATAGAATTCATTAGTTTACAATTGATAACTTTGAAATATTACATCTTCACTTATTGTTTAATTATATCACTTGACCTTGTTATCTTGTTTCTATCATTTATTATGATTTACTAATCCAAATGAGTTGATTCTTTTTGTATTTTAAACTAGACATATGAATTTGAAACATATACAAAATTAAGCTTATAATTCAATCTATAGAAAACTTGGTGACCATTTCAATTCAATTGTGTTTCTGTTATAGGACTGACTGACCCTATCACACTCCTTTGAGTATAAATCAAGATTTATATTTTCAAATGAAATTTTCTTTTATTGAGAGTTACTAGAAACATTAAGTAACATTTCTTATGTTTTGAGTTTAGCTTGTTTCTATCTTTAAAGTCCTCAAATCAAAAGATCTAATTCAATTTACAAGTCAAATCCAAATATAGAGTTAGTTACAGAGAAAGCTCTATTTCTCATACTATACTTGGAATTTTGTTAATCTTTTTTGTGGGTTAATTCTTAACATATCAATGATAATTTTACTAATTTTAAGTTTCTCCTAATTATATCTCTATCATCCTCAATTCATGAGGTATATTCCCAAGTTTGTTAATGATGTTAGATTGCAAGAATCTTCATACCTTATCACTTTCACAAGATCATATCTCAAAATATACATATCCAATTTAAGTTTCCTTTTACACAAAGTTCATACACATATTAATTATCATTTTTTATGTTTTATACTTGGCCTAATTTAGTCTCTAACTCCATCAATCATGCTACTCTAACTTGGACTACCCATTTAATATGTGAACAGTACCAGTTTCAGCTCAGGTGGGATTTCTATTTGTACACACTAAATATCTTAAATTACTTTTACAGATAAATACTTAAGACATTTACCTACAACTTTTATGTTTTGGTTATTCTCAAATTCTGTTCATAACATCCTCTATATGTTTAAGTAATTTTGGGTTACCTAGAAATTCTCAAATCCGGGTCAGTTCACTTGCAAAAGGAATATCTCATTACCCTTCTAGAATTTCATAAAACTCTTTTATGGGCCTATAGTTACGATAAAATACTACAATTTAATGTTTAACACTCCTCCAAATTTGGCCTCTAAATATACAAAATGAGTATCCTAAAATTCTGCCCAATTCAAGAATCTAGGTTTTTAATTTCAAGATCAAGAATCAATTCAAGTTCTATCATGCATTCTAAACTCAATTAGCCTATCAAATCTTTCAATTAGCTTTATAATACACTCATAAACATCAAAGAATAAAAATAATTAATGTTTCTCAATATTTTTGATGTAGGCCGAAACATAGAGAGAGAAGGAGAGAAAGAAACTTTGAAGCTTTACATAAAAATCTATTTGTCCAAGTTTAAAATGAAATTTAGAGACAAAATTTAGAATTTACCTTGGAGTTTCATGGTTTTATGGAGGAGGACATGAAGGAGCCAACCTTCCCTTGAGAAAAATGAGCTAGAACTTTCCTTTTTGACAAGTGATGGAAATGAGGTGATTTAATATAATTAGGATAAGTTTTAGTTTGAATAAATGGTTTTGATTTAAACTTGAGAAATGGATGGTGAGCATTGAAAGGCTTCTTTTGGAAGCTTGGTAAGTGCACATCTTTTTGGAAGATGCCTAAATTCAATAGATATAAGTATACAAAGATATTTCTATTAATACAAAGTTTACTTAGTCAAAGGTGGAGCTCAATTTCATTAAGTTAATTTGGACATTATTTTCATATAATTTCAATTAAATTTTCCTCTCTCATACACATATTCGGCTGGCCATATTAGTATATGGTTGGGCCTCACACTTTATTTCACATGTTCATACACAGTTAAATTATCATTTTTGACAGCTTTTGCGAAATGACTGTTTTACTCTTGTTATGGTGTACATTATTGTAATCACTATCAATGTGGATTATTAAATTTATTTCATTATTAATGTTCATAACATTAACTTATGAGTACTTAAGTACTATAATATCATAGTAAAATTTATAGCATCACAGAAAAAGAAAATTTTTTACGTATATTTAACCGAGCATGTCTGAGCTTAGATTTGGTCTTACTATCTCAATAATTATTTTTATTGCCTTCCTACGGCATCATTGATAATTCTTAGAATTCAAATGGGTCTAGGGTATTACGCCACTTGTCTTGCTTGTGTTGAGCTCGCCTGTGTCGAGCTCGTTACTCGCCTCGCTTAGTCCTTGTCATTAAAGCTCTTCACTTCTCTTATGATAAGTTCTTCCTCGTCCTCAACAACTTGCCTATCTCAACGACTTCACATATTTATTCTTCGAGGCTTTGTCCTTGACAACTAAGCTCATCCTGTAATTGAGTCTCATCCTTATAAATGAAGCTTCTCCCTCGCCTCATAAGCCTTGCCTCGTAAGTCTTGCCAAGTCAATGGAAGTCTTTACATTCTAACGTTGCATGTGATAAATGTAACAGGTGTTCACTAAATGTAATAAACGTGATTTTGCTCTCTGCTCAAATTCTTAAAATTCATTAACGCTAGTTAAAAATAATAAACGTTTGTGACTTTGTCCTTTGTATAAATTTCTTAAAATCACAATTACTTATAACGTTCGTTCCAAGTAGGTAACGAGCATGATCTTATTCTCTGATATAACTTCTTGAAATTACAAACTTTACATATACTCAAGAAAAACTTGGCATGTACAACTTATACTAACTTGGAATATTACAAAAGAGCAGATGGAGAGAAAGAAAATAGTAAAAAAAAATAATTATCAAGGTGATATGTCATCCATGCAAGAAAGAGAGAATTGCTCTCTCTGTGTGTGGCCCCACTATGGTTGACTAGGATTAATAAGGTGACGTGGCTTGAGCTGGTGCCCAAAATTTTTTCCTTGACCTGTGATTGCAAAAAATAAATAAATAAAATAAACTTTGAGGTATTCATTTGCACCAACTTGATTTTTAGTGACCACATTAGAAAAACTCCAAAGGTTTAATGATTTTTGGTGTCATTTATCCTGTAAGTACCTGATTTTATTGTACCTAATGATAGTAATTCACTCATTTATTCTTTGTAACACATGCCTTTTGTAACCTAAATTAAGAAAAGCTACCAAACTTATAAGTCTTAAACGATATTCCTTAGGTATGATTCTTGCCTAGTTCTATGAGGGTAGTTTAGCTTGTATAAAGTCCTTTTTGTAGTAAGAAGATTATTGAATGTTCTATAATCTATATAAAAGGGAGCTTCTTCTACCAGCCCCAAAGATTTCCTAAAGTCTTAAGCTAGATTGTTATTTTCCTTGTTAGCAGCTTTCTTCGTAGGATCTAAAAATAAAAAGAACCATTTGTCTTTCCTTAATTTTAGAACTTCTCTTTTAGAGATAGGCTTACTAGAAATCTCTATAGGTTTCTTTAAAGTTCTCTCTCACTCGATTGCATCAAGTCTTTGTTCACTAGTTTTCCTATTTTAATTGTTAGGGCATTTTTTTCTTTCCGTGAATCACTGATTATTCCTTTTGCATGGAGTTGCTAAAGGAGTTGGTTTACTTCATTGTACAAATTGTTAAACGAAGTCAATATCGAAAGATTCAAATTGACACTTTCTTCTTATTCATATGGTTTTTCCCATTTTCCAAAACAAATTTTGTAGGTTGACTGTTCCTAGAACTTTAGGATTGCAACATTTCTATTTTTTGAAACTTTAATCATTAATGCCTAAACCAGAATTGTTAGATCTCCTAGTTTGATTAGCTCTAGCAGTTTGTGTCACGATCCATCTTTGAATCATGACTGTCCTAGGGCATAAGGAGACATAAGGTTACCTAAACTCGTAGAACCCTTTTATTATTTATTTACTTCCATCAATTTTCATGTTACCCTTTATCCCAAGATCGAAACCATAATTACCATTCCTTATTACCAATTACCATATTAATCGTCTATATAATGAACATTTATCAACTTAATACCATTTTCATGCTTATTACTTTGAAATCCATTTTCCAGCAGTTCTATCACAGCTCACCCATAAATTACTTAAGTGCTTAGACTGTAATAATATTATACCAAACCACACACTATGTAAATAACATTCTAAATTATACCATTATTACAAACTTTAACAATCTATGAAGCTCTAGAGTGAAACTTCTAAAATATTGCATAACCATATATTATAACACCAAAATAGCAGTGCAATTTCCAAGCAAAGATATAGAATTTGGAATTTACCTTGCTGACCTATCAACTGATCCTGAAAATAAACAACAACTATGGGATGAGACAAAACTCAGTGAGTACAGAATAATATTATACAGGATAAACAAATAATGTATGAACAATGGTGGCTCCATATAGCAATAAAGAGATGTTAATCAAAATTGTCCTTATGGAACAAATTGCACATTTACAACAGAAATTATATCTTTAGCAGAAACAATTCACTTCTCAGAAACGGTCTGTTTCCCCCATAAACAATCGAGTGGGGGTATACGCCTTGCTCACTCCCACATACCTAGTCATATGCACAACTGATCAGGTCATACATACTGGGGACCTTAAACCCTTCCCAGCTAAGGTTCGGATAATCTCACCATATCCGCAGGTCCCATTACCATTATGCACAAGGTCTGATGTATTGCCCCACATTAAAGGGGTGTTTTGCTTATCATGGTATCATTATAACATTTTACTAGGAATGGCAATGGGGCA
>CATKHJ010186779.1:0-13287 GCA_949750685.1 Vernicia montana
CCATATAAGTCTTGGAACAACCCTCCAAGAATAGGAAAAGTCAAAAGCCAACTAAGACAATCAAAGGCAATGAATACTTATCTTGGAATAATCCTCCAAGACTAGGAAAAAGCCAACTAAGACAATCAAAGGCAATGAATACTTGTCTTGGAATAATCTTCCAAGACTAGGAAAAAGCTAACTTAGACAATCAAAGGCAATGAGTACTTGTCTTGGAATAATCCTCCAAAACTAAGAAAAAGCCAACTAAGACAATCAAAGGCAATGAATACTTGTCTTGGAATAATCCTCCAAAACTAGGAAAAAGCCAACTAAGACAATCAAAGGCAATGAATACTTGTCTTGAAATAATCTTCCAAAACTAAACTTATTCTAACTTAAAATAAAGTTAAATTCATACTTGGGTTTTAGCTAATTAAAAACATGTCCAAAACTACTTAAAATATGAAAATAAAGTAGTTTAAATATAGCTTGGGCTTAATACATAACATTAGCAGCCCAAAACACTAAATAAACTTAATAAAAGGAAGTTCTAGGATAGATAATGGACTAATGTAACAAAGTTAGCCCAAATGGAAAATGGAATTTGAAACTTGCATCATGATGAAACTTGTACAGATTTTGAGAATCCGTCCATAGAAGTTTCAATCTTCAAGTTTTGCCTTCTTGTACTTGTATCAATGTTACCAAGTTTTGATTATTGTCTTGAAGTCCAAGCTTGATATTTGACTCTTCCTTGTAATTCTGAATTGTAGCAAGGTCATTCCACAAGCGTTGAATCATCCCATTCAATGCATCTTTGAATTTCTTTATTCTTGCTCTTGTAATGGAACCACTAGAAAGCTGAATTGGATCCTTGCTTTGGTGTGCATCCTTATTTGCATCAAACCACCTCGTAGAACCCATCACGTAAGTGAAATTACTACTACCAAGTAAAAGATATGACATAATATATATAAATATACTCATGCATAAGGTTTGAAATTAGCTACAAATTATTATTACCACTACTAAGTCCATACACTATTCTTAACCAAATTACGGAGCTTCTACAATAAGGCATTACAACAGCAAAATAACAATTCTCGTTAAATATTAGTACATTTATGTAGCTTCGAAGGAGAAAAATATTTGAAGCTCAATTTCCTCTTCCTAAGACCTTTCAACTTCTTCGCCTGAAACCACAAATGATGTTGTGAGTTGTCAACTCAATAAGATATAAAATGCATAATATTAAAGGTAACATTAGGAACAACAATTTATTTAATAGGTATAATTAAGAATAATATTAGATTATGGTAACATGAAGAAATAGATGTTCCAAGAAAGAACAGGCACCAAAGGACTATTCGTAATCACAGAACAACATCATATCCATCGATGGAACATGGGTAGGACTGCACCTCAGACCCCTTGAATCTCCACAATCCATCAAGGAAGTAACTTTTCCTTGCTTCATATACTTGGCCGAGTATACGCCTAGGGTAAATAGCCCTCCCTAGGTAGGACACTGATACTTGGACTTTATCAATCGAGTCATCAGTGCACACAGCCTTATGGATTTTTCCCCATTAATGTAGGCATTCTGTCACTCGTGGCTTGGGTTCAATGTTAGCTTGGTGGGATTATAGCAACAATAATCGGTCGACTT
This sequence comes from Vernicia montana, assembly GCA_949750685.1. Classification (NCBI taxonomy): domain Eukaryota; kingdom Viridiplantae; phylum Streptophyta; class Magnoliopsida; order Malpighiales; family Euphorbiaceae; genus Vernicia; species Vernicia montana. The sequence goes on from CATKHJ010186779.1 coordinate 1,652, forward strand.
AAGAGAAAAGAAGAGGAATTCTCAATTATCGTTGATCTAGCAATTCTTTTAAATTTAAGATTTCTCTGGAAAATCTAGAACTATAAGAAAATGAGAAGTGTAACTTAAGAAAAAAGAAGAGGAAGATAATGACATTATATATCTATACTAGTGTGTGCTAGTACTAATAACTTACTTGTTAAGAAGATCTAATAAAATACTATTAAAATCTCTTAGTGGGGGACATATTGATTTCCTGATTGATAGATTGATTGAAAGTAGACGTTTTATGTAACACTATGACTATAGGTAATTATTGCCTCTGTCATAGGATTAACGTATTACAGAAGTTTCTTACCGAATTAGTTGTTCGTCTTCATCCATTTGGGTTCTCTTCGTCTTTCTTCACTTCGTCTTCTTCTTGCTTCATCATCCTTGATATCACACGTACCTTCATCATCGAACCAGGTATTACAAAAAATTAGTATTATCTAATTGATTTGACAAATTCCAATTTGATAATAATAAAATTTTTAGTATTATCTAATTAATTTGATAAGTTGTAATTATATAACTTAATACTTTTATCATAAAAATTCAAGAGCATTTGTTAGTGATAAGAATAAAATTTTAAAAATTTGTATTATCTAATTAAGTTGATAACTTGTAATTTGTTTAGAGAATTAATTTTAAAAATCAATATTATCTAATTATTTCATAAGTTATAATTTATTTATGGAATTAATTTTAAAAATTAGTATTATCTAATTAATTTTAGTTCTTATCTGAGTTAATTTATAATCTATAATTAAATTATATATATATATAAATATTAATTGTATATATAAATTAATGTACCTTATATATAAATACACATTTTAATTTATAATATACATCAATTTATACGTACAAAATTTATATATAATTATGAGTTATATCTAAATTATATATATATATATATATATATATATATATATATATATATATATATATATTCAAATGATAAAAAAGTATTAAAAATAAATAATAAATTTCAATTTCAATTTATAAAAAAGTATGAAGTAGAGAATTAGATTTTATTATAATTATTTGTTTAAATCATGTCATTTTTCATCCATCACTATATTCCACTAAGCCACTTTTACATATAGTATAGATTATAGGTAATAATATAAAAGAGTCCATGTAGTAATTGAGATTTTATCATCCAATAATTTTTATATTTTTAAATATTTAGAGAATTCGAACATAAATTTATTATTGATATTGTATATTTATTTTACTATTAGACTATGTCTAAATATGCTAATAGTTTACATTTTTAGTTAAAATTGAGATTATACCTTTTTTGTTATTTTTAATTATAATGGTGCCATAAAATAATTAGAAAATATTGAGCTTTCATCTAATCTACATAAAAGGGGAAAACATTTGTAAACCTAAAAATTGTTTTGCATATATACAATATTTGAAAGAACAAATCAATAAAGGCATCATGATAAAATAAAAAACAAATGAATGCTCGGAGTTCAACCATTTACAATATTGATGTATAACATTAGAGTTGGACATTTAAAATTTAATTACTTGTTAATAATTATACGTAACTATTTTAAAAATAACGAATTTAAAAACAATATTAAACTATTCTAAGGTTGTTTGCGTAAATAAACTAATAATGATATTATTAACATATAGAAAAATATATACTAATTGTTTTAAAAAACATATTTAAAAAATTTCAATTTAAATCAATTAACTAAATTAAATTTTTATGTTGCAATAAAAATAAAAAATAAAACTGCGTAACTCTAAATTTAACAAACATATTGTAAAAGATTAAAATGTGCAACGAAATATCAAAACCTTTGTAGAACTCATAACTATTGAAAATCCAACATTAAACTTTGCAAAAAAATTTAAAATAAAAAATAAGAAAAAGACATGTATTGAATTGATATTGAATTAGATCAAATAGTTATGTATAAATAAACAAAAATAAAGAAATTTATATGAATAAAGAAATCAATATCTTATTTTTATTTTATTTTTTATTATTTTTCTTTTCTTTTCTTTTCTTTTCTTTTCTTTTATTCGGAAATAGCTATATATAAATGAGTTTAAAAAAAAATGAATTTATATGAAAATAAATATAAAATAATTAATCACACTATCAATAGGGATGATAATATCAAACACGACACGAACCCAACATGAAATTAGTGGGTTTGGGTTAGAGGTTAATGATTTCGTATCGACCCGATTGTAATACGAAAATAATCGTATCGTATCGCGGGTTAACCCGTTAACTCGAAAATGATACGTTTAACCCATTAACACATTTAACCTAATATATTTTATTACTTTTAATCTTCTTTATAAATTTATATATAATTATATTTTATATAATAATATAAATTAATAGGGGTTAATTTAATAAATTTGATAATTTTTAAATATTAAAATAAAAAAATTAATTAATTTAAAATTTTAAGCGTGTTATTCGTGTCGTGTTATGTTACCCATTAATTAAGTGGATTGTGTTTGTATTTAGATTTTTGACATGATAAATTAATCATGTCGTGTTCGTGTTGACTCTTATCGTGTCATGAGTATAAATTAATACGACCCACTAACACGAATTGTCACCCTTAACTATCATATGTGATGGGGTTTTTCTTGGCGAGTCCTGGACTCTGAGGTCACCCATTAGCCGGGATGAGGAGCGCCAGATGCTGGGCCTGGGCTATGCAAGTCTAGACTTGGATTAAGAGAGTTAGGAAAAGAAGTTTGTGGACTTGTTGAGCGTATGAGTGAGATAGTGGATCCTCATAGGTGTAAATGAGTCGAGCTAAACGTGCTGGGTGAGACCTTGGTTGGAGGAGTTGGACTATGATGAGAGGTGTTGGACCTCAGTTGATGGAAGAGTTGTAGCTAGACTTCTTGGCTGGTGTTGGATTTTTGGCCTGCATGGCAAAGACAGAAAGAAAGGTGCATTAGGGGTACACCCTATATGGCCAAGCTCTTAGAGGAGGTGAATAGAAGATTGTAATTTTTAATGCAATTCTCACCCTAAATGGAATATACTAACAAATGCAACACAAAATTGATAAAGGGAGAAAAGAAATGAGAAAACTTAGCAGATTTTTATAGTGGTTCGGAGTTAACTCTTCTCCTACGTCCACTTCTCATAAGTCATTGACTTAGGGTTCCACTATCCTTCTGAGTTTGCGCCCAAAGATTTTACAACTTAGTTTATCCAAGATTTCGCCCTTATACTTAGTTTTACGGGATTTCGCCCAATAATCAAATGAATACAAGAAGGTTTTGAGATTTAAAGTCTCTCAAGACATACAAGGAAGTTATTACAAAGAATATAATTGAGCTTGATAGCTTTTACAAATGTGAACACTAAAGGATTAAGCTTAAGCACAAGGTATTTAAAAATAGAGCAAGACTTGAATAAGAGTTTGAAGCACAATAATCTCTTTGAAGTACTTCGAATTAGTTAATTTTCACTTAGAACCATCTCCCTTTTATAGCTTTTGAGTTTAGATTTAAAAATATAGTTTTTCTGAAGTGAAAGTGACATTTTTCGCTCTTGCGTCATCTTCAAATGACTCTTCATTTTCAAAAGATTTGCTTGAAAATGACAAGTAACGGCCGTTAATTCTCCAGTAACAATCATTATTTTGCTATGTAAAGTTGGTGAGCTTCAAGTAATGAACGTGAATTTAGCTTCTGGACTGAATTCACCAATTTGATCTTTGAAGGGTAACGTTCGTTAGAAAATAGTAACGAACATTACTTCTAGTCTGATGTTCAAGTCAGTAATGTTGGTGACTTCTTGAACTGTTGGTGAATCTTGAAGGTAACGAACGTGACGGTTCAGGAACGAGCATAAATTTTTCCTCTAGACTAAATTCTTCAAATTTGAATTAAAAGTAACGTTCGTCAAGAATTAGTAACAAACATTACTTCCTGTATAAAAACAAAACTACTAGGAAAGAAATGTTAAGTAATTTAAAGAATAAAAAATAAAATTTTGGCATCATCAAAATAAATATAGAGACAACAATCTTCTTCTTTTTTATGATAACAAAACTAAGTTGCAATGAGATCAATATTACTTAACCATTTGCATATACAAGTCTAATATGCATAAAGTATAATCCACAATATAAACACATTACATAAAACAATATATCCCCTTAATTTATGCAATTGTTATCCTTCAACAACAATACTACTTTTCTCCTTCTTTCTGTCATAATAAAAAATGAGTGCTAAAACTCACCAAAGCACAAAAGATCATAAAAAACACATATTTCCAATATATATATATATATATATATATAAGCAAGAAGGCTCAAAATGGCCAATCATCCAAAATTAACAAACATAAAAGCAACACAATAAGGAGTACATGAACATAATACAATGTGCCAAAGTAAACATGAGCAAATAAAGCATAAAAGGCATTAAAGGCTAATCATGTGGCTGGTCATGAGGTTGGGCATTGGGCTGAGCATCGAAAGGTCCGGTAAAAATGGTCTCCGAAGTAGTGGAAAGAAGAAGATCTCAGCGAAGAGCATGCACGGACTCGCCAACATGACCGAGATTAAATATTATTAAATATTAGGTGTAAAATATACATCTAAATTATGTTGATCCAAATTTAAATTTAGATCTTAAAAATATTTTTATTAAAATAATATTGCACGAAGTCTAGGTTAAAAAGCTAGTTTTAAGTAATCATTCCAGTAAAATTTTTAAATGATTCCATTGAAATTGCTAAAGTGTTATGTAACTCCACTTAAATATTTTTAAACTCCTTAAATTTAAATATATTTTAGATTGTACTCTTACTAAAATATTTATTATGACTTTAGTCAAATTGTTAATATTTTCCTCAATTTTATTTATGTTATGAAATATATTAATGGATGTCATGATAAAAATATAAGTTATCCTTATCCTTATTTCTCTAGATAGAAATCCTTGTAAAGATAGTACTCTATCTCTATCCATAGCTCTGTAAAGCACTCTGTCTTTATCCCTATCTCTGTAAGCATTGTCGCCTATAAATAGGTATTACTTTTAATAAAGTATGACACATATTATTCTCTTCTATTTTTCTTTTACTCTCTTTATTCTCTCTCTATAATTCTCTCTTTTATTTTACAACACGTTATTAACATGTTACGACTTTGTTCTATACCACCTTCTTTAAGTTACTCTCAAGACCACCATCTTCATCATCAATGGGTTTTTGTGACTGTACAAACACCATAATTTGGCTTTTGGCTTAGGACTAGAAGGGAGTATTTTATGTCCTTGGTTCTTGTTAAGTTGGCATTAATATATGGTTTGTGATGGATTTTTCAATTGGCCTAACATCTTGAAATAATATATGTTCGTCATGGAATATTAAAATCCAGGTACAATCTCCAATTTCTAAACTACCAGGTATGATCTCCAATTTCATAGATATTGTTTGAAGAATTTGCACTATAAATACACATCAAGAAATTAAATCAATTAAATTCTCTGATTTAGTAATATATGATTGTTGGAAATCTTCCATGGTTTCGTTCATGTGTTCAATTTTAAATTCACTGATTTATTTTGTGAATATATATATATATATTATGAGATCAATTGCTTTTGCAATATTCTTAACAATATTTGTTAAGATAATTTATTTGTACATCATATTTGTTAGTTGATATGTTTAGGTCATTACAAAGATAGTGGCTTATATTTGATGTACATGTTAGCTTATTTGCGGTATTATCACCGGATCTTCTTTATGCACAATTCCAAATCTGTATAGACCAATTTAAGCAATTTAACATGTTATTTATTAATAATATGTGTTGGCAACAACAGAGTCATAATCAGAGGAAATACCTAAATGATTTTCAATATTGTAACAATATGGGCATAAAAACATATGTATACTACTTCAATTTTTTTTTTAATGACTCTCTTATACCAATCAATTTTTAAGTGGAAAAGATATGCTTGGTGGTTTTTTTGAAGGTCATTGCATTGTATATTTTAGATGAGACTTTATTTGACACTTGCTCCAGTATTTTTTTAATGTTCATATACTACACTATTCTTTTCGGTGGTGAATATTTGCTATGTACAATTAACATAATTTTGATTGTTTGACAACTAATTTTAGACCAGACATTTATTTTTTTACTAACAAAATTTGGAAAATTAATAATGAGAGCATGTTTGTCTTCTGTTTGTAGTATTTGCTAAACTTTAAATACTTATTTGTTTGAGTCATATACTATGGCTTTTCAATTTCTTTGGCCATTGGTTACTGTTCATAAGGCATCTTTCTGTTCATAATACTCAAATTTAGTAGTCTGGATTATCATGAATGTTGCATAATGGGCACAAGACAATTGTTTTATTATTTGTTTATTTGTTTTAATTCATGAATAGCTTATTAGTGATCAAATTTACAAGTATTTGTAGCAAGTGCTGTGAATTTTGATTATCTTTATTTAAAGAAAAAGACTATGACTTAGCATTTTGAAAATATATTATTATAGATGACCAGTTTAGCTAAATTTGAATTTAATGCTCTTGAATTCAATGGGAGTAATTATTTAATGTGAATTCTTGATGCTAAAATGCATCTAGACGCTAATGAGTTGAGTGAATCTATTAAGAAAGGAAATAAAACATCAAAATGAATTTTTGTGATGAATTTTCATGGTATCCAATTTTAATTTGTCATTGAAACTAAAACAAGGCAAAGACTATGATCATTCTTAGTGAGGATTTAAAGGTTGAATATCTCACTATGATCACTTGAAAGTTGTGATCCTACCTCAAGCACAATATGACTGGCTAAACTTGCGCCTACAAGATTTAAAGTATGTTTCAAAATACAATTCAAACATGTATAGAATTACTTTACAACTGAAATTGTATGGTGCTAAAGTTACAGAATGTGATATGCTAGAGAAGACATATACTACTTATCATGCCTCTAACATGCTCCTACAGCAGCAGTATAGAGAGCGAAAATTTATAAATATTCTGAACTTATTGCTTGTCTTCTAGTGGCTAAAAAGAACAAATCACTAATGATATATCAACAAGCTAGGCCCACTGGTACAACAATAATCCCTGAAGTGAATATTAATAATTTATTCACTGGTACAACATCATTTGATAGATTATGAGAACTCTGAAAGACAAACAACCCCACAAAGAGGACACAACTCAACTCAATATTAATAATTTGTATGTAGACTCCCTAAAGGAGTAATTGGCTAGGATTTTATATTTTATTATTATTCTTATTCTTATTTGGATTATGTTTTGTGCATATAATCTATGAATTATTTTGTGCATTATAAATCTATGAATTATTTCATTATTATTTTACTCTCAGTATACATGAAAAATATATTGCATTAAACATATAGTTCAAGCATTAAACCTGTAATTCAATAATAAAACCTTGAAGGTTTGATATGACATGTCATTATGCATATCATATATACTCTCCCTTTACAACTTGTACATAGATGTGAGCCTAATATTTCTCATCTGTGAGTTTTTGGTTGCGCCATGTATGTATTAATAATATCACCTCAATGTGCGAAAATGAATCCACATAAAAGACTTGAAATTTATTTTAATGAGATACATTTCCCAACATTAGGGGGAGAGAAAAGCACCTGTTAGTGCTAAAGAATGTCGAGAAATTTCCTGGAAGGAAGACCGTTTAAATAGTTTTGACCCATGTACAAGTCGGAATGAACTAGAAGTTTAGAAAATAATACAGTTGCAACAAATTGTAACTCAACTGCCATATGCATTTATAGATGCCAAAAGAGTGACAAAGTCTCATATTCCAGCTAATAATACCCCAGTAAGGGTTGTGGTTCCTATTGAAAATAGAAAATCAATCGAGCTCGACACACGCTAGAAGCGTGGACAATAAATTGGAACTAAAGATAAAAATCTGCAGATAAGAAAAGCAACGTCACTAAGAAAATCTCCTGAAGAAAAGCCTCTTGAAGAGGAAGATCTCAGTCAAAGAGCTATAGTCAATGATGAGACACAGACTGAGACAACAGAATAATTATATCCTCCAGATATGGCTCCTGGAGTTGATAATTAGATGAATAAAAATTACGAGATCTCAATTAATTTTTTGAATATAGGAGAAAGATTTGATAGAAATTCATTTACCGTCAATAATGAATTGCCTCAACAGTAGCTCTTGTTGTTTCAAAAAATAATCTGGATCCAAAACCTATGTATATAATTTAATGTCAGCATAAAAATGACTAGCTATCATAGAAAGAGGTAATTCAAGCTGAGCTAGACTCTCTCTCTAAATGCATGATATTCAGACTTGTTATGCTGACTCCCCAAAAGTGTGAAACCAGTTGAGTATAAATGAGTATTTGTCTGAAAACGTAATACGAATAATCAAGTGGTAAGATATAAAGCGAGACTAGTTACCAGGATTTTTTGCAGAGACCAAGTATTAACTATGTGGAAACTTATTCTCCTATTATGGATATGACCACGTTCCAATATTTGATTAGTATGGCAGTTAAACAAAGGCTTGATATGCGTCTTATGAAAATGATACTTATATGAGAGTCCTAGAATAACTAAAGATAACAGAAATGAATGCACATCAAACATGTGACATAAATTACATCGAATTGCAGAAATCCATGTATGGATTAAAGCAATTTGGACATATGTGGTATAATCATTTGATTGAATCCTTATTGAAAGAAAGATATGTTAATAATACATTATGATCATATGTATTCATAAAAGACCACATAGTGATTATTTTATTATTACAGTATATGTTGATGATCTAAATGGAACTTCTAAACAAACTCTTGAAAAGTTAGTTCGAGATGAATTTAGAAAAAATAAAATTTTGTATCAGCCTGCAGATCGATTATTTATCCCTGTTGACCTAAGTTGAGTTTCTTTCAACTAAGTCAATCTATATTTTGATTTTGACAATCAAGTTGAATTGATCTAACATTTTATCTAAATGTATTTTTTTTAAGTTTAGATGACTTAAAAATGCTTGAAAATGAAGAACTTAGAAATTCCTCTATGTATGATGCCTGACCTGTAAATTGCGCCCGCAACAAATAAGTAGCGCCCGCAATACCTACATCGCGACCGCAATAATTGAATAGCGACCGCTACTCAGCTAAAAGCATGAATTGAACAAAACATCTAGAGGAGTTCACGGTCAGAGTCACGAACGCTACTCTGAGCGCTAAAAGGATATAGCGACCGCGAAGAAGGTGCAGCGACCGCAACATTCATAAAGCAGAAAAGAATTGCAATGGTAACATCAGCAGCAAACGGGATTATGCCTCGTGGCACTAACCGTTGGAGTTATATGAACATAGCGCTCGCGAAACCCATGTAGCGACCGTAATATGTGTATTGCGACCAAGATAAAGGCTTAGCAACCGCAATATCGTTTTGACAGGAATTTAATGCGGATTCTGTTAATGTTGAAGGCAAATTTGGTTGAAACTTTTTGTAACAGCTCTTTTCGATGGATGGACATTATAAATACCCCATCAAAAGATTTGAGAATCATCAATTACTAATCCAATAACCAAACTCTTGCAAATTTAATTCTCAAAGCTTTCAATTTTCTTTAAACACCTTATGTGTTTGTTGTAAAAACATTCCTTGCTCAAAAGGGTTTGAGTGTTTGAGTGTTAGTCATTAAACACTTGTTAGGTTAGGGAGTGATCCTTTCTAAAACTCTTGTTGGGTTGAGTGTTAGCCTTAGTGAAAACACTTGTAAGGTTTATAGTGTGAGCCTTGAAAACACTTGTAAAAAGTTTGGTGTGAGCTTAAACACTAATTTAAGAGTGAACTTGTTAAAACTCCATAGATAGTGAAATACTCAATTGTTTATTGGGGAGTGGATGTAAGATTGGTTATAATCCGAACCACTATAAATCTTTGTGTCTTTCTATTCTTCTTACTCTTTCTCAATTAAATTTTTTAATTGCCCACCAATTCAACCCTCCTTCTTAGTTCATCTTGGGCTACAAGTGGTATCAGAGCATTGGTCTCATTTTACAAACTTAAGTGTGTGAGAAAAGATCAAAATGGCCAATGAAGGGATCAATCACCTCAATCCTCACTTTGATGGCACCGATTATGCTTATTGGAAACATAGAATGAAAATCTATCTTGATAGTGACATTGTGGATCTATGGGATAGTGTGCTTGAAGAATGAAAACCTCCATCAAAGGTGGTTGAAGGTGTTGAAGAGTTGATTCCAAGAAAGGAATGGGTGGATGCTCAAATGAGAGCCAATGGAAAGAATAAAAGAGCAATGGCAATTCTTCTTAGTTCTCTCTCTAGAGAAGAATGTGGGAGAGTTCAACAATGTACAAGTGCTTTTAGCATTTGGAACACATTGGAGAACTACCATGAGGGCTCCAAGCAAGTAAAATCCAAGAATATTCAAATGCTTGTTCATGGATATGAGCTCTTCAAGATGAAGCTAAGTGAGAATGTAACCGATATGACCAATCGTTTACTTGGCATTGTCACTAGCTTGAGAAAGTTTGGAAAGAGTTACTCTTTGGAAGATATTAACAACAAGATTCTTAGAGCTCTTCCAAAGAAGAACTTTGAATTTAAAGTTTCATCAATTGAAGAAGCTCATGATCTTGAGAGACTTCCAACCGATATTCTTATTGGGAAGTTTCTCACTCATGAGATGACTTTAGAAAAGGAAGAAGTTCAAGTTGAGAAGAAAAAGGCTCTTGCTCTCAAATGCTCCAAAGATCATGATGAAGAAAGTCAAAGTGACTTGGATGAGAGTGAAGAAGAAGATGATGAATTGGCAATACTTTCAAGAAGAGTGAAGGAGATCATCAAAAGCAAAAGAAGAGATCCTTTAGAAGGCTTCCTTCCAACTCTATCTCAAATGCCAATTCCAACAAGGAAAAAAAAAATGAAGTGACTTGCTATGAATGTGGAAAGCAAGGCCACATTAAATCGGAGTGTCCCAAACTCAAAAAGAAAAAAAAAAGTGGGATAAGGAGAAGAAGAAGAACTTTAAGGCTACATGGGATGAGGACTCTTCCAATGATGAAGAAGAGGAAGAGGTTGCAAATCTATACTTCATGGCCTTGAAGGACTCTCCTAATGAGGTATGTTCTACATCTCTCTCTTGTGATGATTTAAATAATGGTAGTGATGATGATGTAGATAATGATGAAATCTTAGAAGCTATGGTCTTAAAATGTGAAAAATATTTTTTTTAAATGAAGTTTTATAAGGAAAAAATTCAAAACTTGAGGAAGATTTTAAAAGTTTAGGAAAATTGGTTTTAAGTTTAAAAACATCCAATGCTACCCTTAAAAGTTCATTGGATGAAGTAACTTCTAAAATTTCCTCTCTTGAGTCCTTATATAAGGAAAACAATTATTTGAAATTGGAAGTTGAAGAATTGAGATCTTCTATTTCTAAATTTCATAAAGGGAAGGAAGCTTTGGATACACTTATTGTATCTCAAAGACCACCCCTTGTGAAATATGGTCTTGGCTTCAATAATTCATCTACTTCTACATCCTCATCCCCCTTGTTTGTTAAA
>CATKHJ010186793.1:0-17589 GCA_949750685.1 Vernicia montana
TGATCATGGTGATGATCCTACTACTTTTGAGCAAGCTATATCAGATATAGATTCCTCAAAATGGCTAGAAGCTATGAAATCTGAAATGGATTCCATGTATGCTAACCAAGTCTGGGAACTTGTTGATCCACCTGAAGGTACTGTACCGATAGGGAACAAATGGATTTTCAAGCGAAATATTGGCGCAGACGGAAGTGTCTAGACGTTTAAAGCAAGGCTAGTAGCGAAAGGGTTTCGATAAAGATAAGGCATTGACTATGAAGAAAACTTTTCACCTATAGCAATGCTTAAATCCATTAGGATATTATTAGCAATAGCAACACACTATGATTATAAGGTTTGGCAAATGGATGTCAAGACCTATCCAATCCCGAATGATATGAGGATGATTTAAAGGCTTAAAGGATGGGTCCCAAGTCCCGAGGCTCAGATTTTTGGCTTTTAAGACTTTGGTGATCTTTTGCGATTTCAGCTTTCAGAGGTCTGTTACTAAGCCTAGGTGCCTTTAGGGTTTGGTTGTATGCCAAAAGGTGAAAAATAAAGGGTTTACACTTACACATTTTAAATAGTAACAATACATGTCACCATAGAATTTAAAGTCTGGGCCTCTTGTTGATTGAATGTAAAAACTGTACCCCTTCCTCTGCCTTCAGCTGGTTGGCATACTTCTGATGTCTGGCCTTATCCCTAGCCTCGATCATAACATTTCTTGTATCTTGCCTAGGCATTTGTATTATAGGTTGTGAAGCTGTAGAAGCACTTTGTTGTGGTCTCCATTATGGGCAGTCCTTAACAAAATGGCCCATTTGTTCGCACTTTAAATAGGCTCTAGTAGTCATTTTGCAAGTTCCCCCATGTCTCTTCTTATAAATGGAACACGTAGGAGTTGTATACTCCTGTTGCATAAATTTTGGGGCACTTGTATTTCTTGGTATAGACATGTGAGGCCTTGCCCGAGCATTGGTCTGATCCGCTAGAGGGGAATCGAAATGCTCATTCGGGTTTAGTCTCATGATGGAACCCTCGGGTTCAGATTGGTTGATCTTTGAAAATTATTTTGGGAGTCGCCACCTTAATTTTATTTTATTTGAAAAAATTTAAGGGAAAACCCAATTTTGACTCCAATTATTGTCCAATAAAAAAGTGCACTAGCCCTCAATTACCAAAGAGGATTCGGGGACTAGGTATTCGGTTCATTTTAATAAAACAACTTTGGAAAGTTTAATACATAATGACTTAAAATGGATTTCATGAACATATATAAGTGAATGAACAATTATGAATGAATTAAAGCAAAATAAAGTAATAAAGAAAATAAGCATTAAAGTAATTAAATAAAGAAAGCAAATATTAAATTTACAAAATAAACCAAAATAAGGGATACTTTCTCTAGCCCTTATGGGATTCTAGGAAAGCAACACATTCCCTAAAATAAATCCAAATAACAAATAGCAATTAAACAAAGAAATGAAAGAAAACACAAAATTACACAAAGAAAATAAAAGAGGGAGAAGGTCTGTTTTAATTGGATTTGATACTTTTCATACAAGCATGCCTACGTATCCCTTCGAATGGGAATTAAAATACACGTAGTTCGTCTTCTTGAGAAGGAGGTTTATTTTAGTCTGAACCTTTTATCATGTTTCAGTTTATTGATTAAAGGTTGGTTGATTGATTTTAATCAAACAAGAATTTACCAAGTTGTTAATTAGGTCAGTTTTAATTAATAAGCAAGATAGGACCAGAACAAGTTAATTATTTTAGTTCTTAATTAACATGTCTTTTAAAGCGATTAAAAGAAAGGGATTGAAGAAATGGAGATCATATTAAGGAAAAGGGAAAATCAATAATTATACTAGAATAAAAGAACTAAAAGAAAGGGAAACAGAAGAAAAGGGGAACATGCAAAACAATAGGGGAAGAAAACAATAACAATAAAGCAATAAAAGAAACTAAGCTAAAAGAAAAGCAAAAGCAAACAAAACAATAAAGAAGCAAAGCAAACTTCAAAACAAATAAATAAATGAAAAATGAAGAAAATAAATACCTTTTGAAGACGAGGCTTGGGGACGTATGGACGGAGCGGGCGACCGGATCGCAATTTCACCTTGACTTGACTCGGCGGAACCAAAGCCTTCTAACGGCTACTAGGACGGCGTCTTTTAGGATTCTCTCGAACTGACTTGAGAGAAACCACAAACAACCACCCAAAAGAAAAATTTTAACTGTAAAGGCAGCTTTTTCGAACCAAGCCTTAGAAAATACTAGCTTTTAATCAATTAGGTTTGATTTTTGCTAGTCAAGTGTGTTAAGTTGTGTAGAAATGAATGGAAATGAAGGGTTTATATAGGTAGGAGGGGGGGGGGAACATTTCTCATATTTTCCAATGTGGGAAAACTGAACAAAAACGTCAAACCGCACAGAGCCATTCTGGGACAGCACACGGTAGATTCTAGACCGCACAGGGGCTCAGGGGACCGCACAGGGGAACAGGGACCGTACAAGCCCATTTTGGGACCGCACACACCCTGTGCAGAATCGCACAGGCCCTATGCGGTTTTTAGGGGACCCTGTGCTGTCACCCAGGTCAGACGGGGCCGATTCTTTCAATTTTTCGACCCTTTCTTGCCAGTTTTAGCTTCCGAGACTTATTTGCATGTCCGAGAGTTCAAACGGTGTAAAATTCAGGGTTCACAAGACACCACTAATACACTTCTACCTTGACCTTGACCTCTATTAGCACCTCGGGATTGACTCTGAACTAGGGCAGAAATAGCAGGCTCAGGCACTCTTGTTTGTGAACTACTTCCCCCTCTCATGTTGTAATTGCCTTGGCCCTTACCTTGATTCTTCATTCTCTATTCCTTCTTTGCTTTATCTACTTTGTGCTTTACTTCCATTTATTTGGCCCTATCAATCGACTTAGCCAATGTGGTAAATTCTATTGTAAACAGAGCATTGTATAATAGTGCAAGCAAACCTAGTTTAAACCTTTCTATCTGGCTTGCTTCTATAGGCACTATATGAGGAGCATACTTGTTTAATCTGTTGAATTCCCTAGCATATTCGAAGACTGACATACCAGACTTCTACTTCAACTGCTTAAATTGTAATGCTCTCTTCTGCCTTTCCCCTACAGTTAAGAATTGATCCACCAACTCCTGCTTAAACATTGCCCAAGTGGGAAGGTTCTCTCCATATAATAAATCTTCTATACTCATTTGAAACCAGTTCCATGCATCCCCCTTCAATTGCAAACCCACTAGCTCGATCACATTCACATTAGAGTAGGGTAACCTCTGGACTAACTTGTCCATCTTTTCAAGAAAGTCTTACGATTCCTCTCCCTCCTCACCTTTAAATTCTAGTGATCTAAGTCTCCTAAATTCATGGAGGAAGACCCCTTCATCATTCAACATTCTTTGCTTTACACATCTTGGTGCAAGTACAGATGGGGGAGGAGGAACTCCAGCTTCCACTGGAGCTGGTAGAGCTACTAGAGGAGATGGTAGAACTTGTTGAGCTTCTTTAAGAGCTTGATTCTCTTCTCTCAATTCTCTTATTTCTTGTCTCAAAATCTTAATGTCATCTATTGGAGGAGGTGGTGGCAATATGTGCTCACTCTCCTCTTGAATCCTTCTTCTAACTCTTGGTCGAACTTCTTATATAGAGGCAACATCTGGGGCTACCCTTTTTCTGGGATGATGTGGTCCCCTTCTAGGTGGCATTCTATATCATAATATACATAAAAGAATTCAGTATAGTCTCATCTTTAATCATATTATATGAAAATAAACATTAACCCAATGCCATTATAAAGAGATTCAAAAATATTTATAACAAAAGCTTTATTTATTCACATATATATTCACATTGGTTTATACATAAGGTCATTATCTTTTTACATATAATTATCATTTCCTACTAATTAGTTCTTTTTACATCAAGTAAGCACTTATAACTTAAAGTAACTTAGACTTTCATAAACATACTCTACATACTACTTGTTCTTATATACATATCATTTATGGCTTTATTCCTAACCCCTAGCACCATCTCCATTCCTCTGCTCTACAGGCCTTGAAGTAGAAGCTACTCCTTGTCACCCTCTACGTCTTCCTCTTCTTCTTAAAGGACATTTTTGGGTTGAGTGATCTATCCCAAAACATACATTACACATTTGAATAGGTAATTTTGCTATAAAGTCTAATAGAGAATGGGACAAGGAATCTTCATACTAGCCTTGCTATATCCTCTTAAGGCTACGAGCAATAGATTGTCTCTAGTTCAGCTCCCTAAGCTTGCGAACTTCCTATTCTAACTTTCAATGCATTCATTTTAACTCTCTATTCTCTTGTCTTAATTCCTCACACTATTATTCTATCTCCTTTAATTCCTTCCTTATTCTTCCACAAATGTAGGCTCCCCATCTATTTGTTCTCTCTTACATACACTAGGTGATCCTTCTTCTTCCAAATCATCCTTTACAAGGTCATCCTCTTGAGGGTTATTCTCTTTAGGATCATTTTCCTTAGGATCTTCCTCTTCTGGCTCTTCTTCCTCTTGGTCTTCTTCTTCAAAAGGTATTGCAGCATTAGAGGCTACATTAGATACTTCTATCAACTCATAACGTCTTTTTGGCGGCATCTACATAACAAATACACATAAGAATATCTAACAAATGCATATCTCAATTTCCCCATACTCACTTTCAATCATTCTCATTAATATAAAACATTCAATTAAGCATTTATTATATAATATATTCAACTTATCATACTTGAAACCTTTACTAATCAAGTATCTTAATATTTTTAATAACATATATATATATATATATATATATATATATATATATATATATATATATACAAGTATTTTATCCTCGAAACCCGTGGAGCTCTAAGAATTCATCCACAAAATATATAAATATGTACATATATGTTCAAATCAAAATATATAAGTCTTTACTTCGATCAATAGTATCCCCAAGATGAAGAAGTTTGAGGATTTGCCTTGTACTAGCTACTTTTTCCTGAAAAAGATACAACAACAACTAATGAGTAAACTCAATGAGTGAGAAATATGCAACCATACTTGTGGGCTAGGTGTTCAAGTCGGCCCTCAAGAATGGCTTTGGTTACAAATCAATCAAATGAATACAAATAGATTATGTGTAAATCAAATGGTACGATAATAAATGAACATAACATATCAAATAGTTTAGGTGTCATATGATTTAGCAGAAATCTGTCAAGTAGATGGGAGCAATTTCCTCATCGATATATAAATAATGGCAGAGGCTCATCTCTTGGTGCATGCTAATATGTATCACTGTGCAACACTGATCAAGTCTCACGGTTAGGACACCAATACTCTTTCTAACTAGAGTCTGGATATTATACCATATCCAATGGGTAATGTATGCATACACTTTGATGTTCTCCACATCAGTTAGGGAATTTCTGCTTTTAGGGTCATGGCATTGTACAATTGGGAAAGAACATGTATATCAAATGAGATTCAATAATCACATAAATTCTTTGACATTTTCATGAATAAAGGTTCACGTGACCAATTCATTTAAAGACATTTCATGTTTCAATCATTAGGGTTACGTTGAATAAATAATAAGCAAACAAATCACAAAAACAATATAATATTTGACACTCACTTTGAATCAATTACACTTATATTTCTTCTCTTTTTTATAATAGACAAAATGGATTATCACAACCTTGTTGGTCCTCTTCTCTTCTTGTATTGTCTTTAGGAATTATAATCATCAAACATTTACAAATTACTTTAATTAACTACCTAATTTTAACTATCAAACCATTAACACTTCAATTCTCCCTTAAACCCTAATCTTTAATAATTAACATTTCATGTTCTTTATCTTAAAATTAATCTAACAAGCTCATAGTTATTCCTTGTTACTAATTGATCTATTTGAACCTAATTTTTTTATCAATTAAGACTTAGGACAACTTTAATTCCCCTTCCTACAACCTTGGCTGAAATTACCCCTAATAAACCCTAACTAGAAATTTATAAAATTTATACTCATTTGATAGCTTTAAGCTTGAATTTTACATTAATAAACATAAATTAATCCAATTTCAATTTAGAATTCATTTCAAATTTTCAAACCCTATTTAAACCCTAACTTTAATTTAAGTACAATTCAATTCAATTAAAGGTTTTAAGGTAAAATTGAACATTAACACATTAATAAACTCATTTCCTTCTGAATTAAATTTAGAGAACATCAATTTCTATTTCCCTCTTGATTTGGCTGAATGCACCCATTGAAAACCCTAGCTAGTTCTTGCTAATTTAAGCTAATTTAAGCATTTTAAGGTTAACTCCATCACTAACATACCTAATTAGACTAATTCCATACTCAATTCAAACCAAAGAACTAAACCCTTTAATTTCTTATGATGGCCAAAATTCCTTAATAATAGCCAAAGAAGATTTATGCAACTAAACTCTAAATTAATATCTAGTTTGGAAGCTAAAAGAGTTTTAATTTTTTACTTTAGTGATTCATTCTTCAAACTTCTATGGATGGTTGGCCAACTATTCTCTAAGAGCTAGAGTTTTCTTTTGGTTTTTTGAAAGAAAGAATATATAAAATTTTTGGTGGAGAATGAAAGAAAGATATGGAAGTTTGTAGAAAATTGGAGTTTTTATATTAGTATTGGGCCATTTGCCCTCTCTTGGCCAACTAACATAAGGTAATTGATTACCTTTTTATTTTATATTTTAATTATATTTACAATAATAGCATTTTCTAATCTCGTTTCCTCTCTTTCAACTCTTCTTCTTTCATTCTTTAGGTGTTTTTAACTATTATTTATGATTTAATTCTTCATTTAATAAAACTTTTAAATGTTTTAATCGTATTTAATTTATTAATAATTAATTAACAGCCACACTTATATATATATACATTATTAGCATCTATCTAAAATTTATCCTAAATTAGAAAAAATCTTATTAATTCACTAAGGTTTAGGGTTTTAAGTTTCTAGGTATTACAGTGTCAAATCTGACATAGTTCTCAATCTCAGCACTAGCTCCACTATCACTTTTGTTATTGCTAAGATTGGAGAGCTTTTAAAATCTAGCCAATCAACCAATATTGTTCGTGTACCCTCAAAACACACCGAAGAGCAAGCCATTTCGTAGTTGCTGAGGTGCAAGATTCTCAAATTTGAGAAATTTGCAAGGAATTCTAGAATTGGCGTAGAAAAATTGTAATTGTTCAAACAATCATATGGTTGTCCTTTTGAATTTGAATGTATTTTTCTTCCATTTCTTGGTATTTGGGCTTGCTTGGGCATTGAATTAGCATTTGTGTCTCTTGATCTCATTTTGTAGAGTCTTTTCTTGCTCACTTGCTACAGGCAGAGTCCCTATAAAAAGATTTGTATTTTATTGCTTGTTTGTGAAAGGTTTGCTGATGGAAGAGTTGTTAGGTTACAAGGTGTAATTTAATCTTATGGCTATGGTATGGTTTGGATTTGTCAGGATCTAACATGTTTTTTGACTTGTATTTGGTCTTGGCTAGATCTTGGAAAATAGAGCGTGGGTTAGTATTCTACTATAGTTCATGCAGTGCTATTTTCAAGCAAGAAGAATAAATAGTGATATCTACAGTAATAAAATGCTCCTTTATTTATAAGATTCATCCTAGATGAATGTGCATTCTTCCTTGGATATAGAATTCAAATAATCATAACTTTAAGCCAAAAACTCCACTCTAATGCCTCATTCCAACAAACACATAACTCAAACACCAAGTAACATTTAACATACAACTCATAAATTATAAATATACATGATACACATCTAGTAACTCATACAAAGGATCACATGAATGCACACATGAACTTAGGGTATTACATAAAGCAATAAATACCTCAAAGATCTGTCACAAATCAATAACACAACAAGCTCTGCAAGTATAATATAAACATGTCAAACAACTTTCAAATCCATTATAATATCAAGTCATACACATTTAACATAAAGTATAATACCAAGTCATTAATACCATCATTACCTACTTCAATTAAACAGCTCATATACCATAACTCATACTATTTCAATACCTAGGCAACATTGAACATTGTCAAATGGCATATAAGCCCCCAATATCATATGTCATACAAAAAACTATATAAGCATATGATGTTTTTCAATATTTGATAAGCGTATGATGTCTTTAATAATGTAGTCCCCTGAGTACCACCAACTGTAGTATTTTGTGTAGCACCAGATATTGGTTGTGACATGTTGATTGGTAATGTATTTAAAGCTTGGGTCCATTTAGGTGGTCTTCCTCTAGGTGGCTTTGCCCTAGGATTGTATGCAGCAGGCTGCCTACTAGGTGGCTTGGCTTGAGCATTTGACAATTTTGGCTTTCTTGTAGATGGATTTTCTTGAGAATTTGATGTAGCTGGTTGCCTTCTAGCTAGTTTTTCTTGAGCATTTGAGGATTTTGCTTGCCTTCTTATTGGATTTGATTGAGCCTCGGATGTAGCAGGTTGCCTTATAGCTAGATTTACTTTAGCATTAAAGGAAGATGGTTGCCTTATAGTTGGATTCAATGTAGCATGTATGGGACCACTCAAAACTTGAACTCTCCTCTCACCAGGCATCTAACATAGTAATCAAAGTAGCAAAAACAACAATTAATAATATATATAAACACCATTAAAAGCAATATATAAAAAGTAAAAAAAAACTCACCCTTGTATAAATGCCTTTTGTTTCTTTAAATACTCTCACTCTATATCATTGTCTCACATTCATTCTATCCTTGTTATCTGTTTGTCTAGTAGTAACAATAACCTCTTGTTATGACTCTTTTTGCATTTCTTCTTGCTGTAGGTGTTGAGTTGGCAACAACTACTTGAGCTTTATGTAGTCTAACTCTTTTCCCTTATTCAATATACAAACAACAAGCAACATTAGCAATAATTCTTAATACACTATTTCATTAATAGAAACAATAGGAAATATTCAACTTATATTACATGTGGCTTTGGAGGAAGTTGTGCAACAAAAGTATCTTTCAATGAGCAAGTCCTCTTGTTATGTATAAAATGATTGCATAGCTGGCATTTCATTTGCACTCCAGTTTTGAAAGCTTGTATGGATTCTTTAGCTCTTCATCATTAGCTTTGTTTCTCTTTTTTTTTTGTCTTACGGGCATTGTCTTTACCGGTGGAGGAAAAATAAGATTTCCTATAACTTTTGGCCACATCTTTAGGCTATTCGAAGGTTTCAAACCCTTCTCATAAGTTTTCAAATAGCTCACCACAAAGTAACAATCATCAGCATATTTAGCTGAATCTTACTTTAGGTAATCAATATTTACACAAGCATGATAACAAGGAATGCCAATTAAATCTCAATACCTAAAACTACATGTCTTTGAAGCTAAACTTACCACAAGCCTTTCATCACCTACAGATACTTAAAATTCATCAATCATAATAGGTTTTACAAAGCAATACCTAGTACTCTATTTGTTCTCTTTAAGTTTTTTTCCTAATTCTAGGGTTTGCTATCATCACATTTCATTATGTTTATCATCTTATGATGGATTCTCTACATAAGGGCACTCTTAATATCTTCTAACATCTCAATAATGGGTTTAGCTCTAGTTGTCCAAATATACCCATTGAAAGTCTTAGATACATTGTTTTCTATCATGTCTAACTTAGGGAAAGTTCTAAGAAATGCCTTATAAAAATGGTGAGGGCCTATCTCCATAAAGGCAACAACTTCATTATTGAGACTTTTGATTTCTTTCACTAATTCATTGAACCTTGCCTTATAAGTGCTTCTAGCAGCTTGCAAGAACACTTTCTTCAATACTTGTCCTTTATGTTTCTTTGTCCAGTTTGCATACAAGTGCCTAGCATAGTTTTTGTGCTCAGCAGTGAGGTCATCTCATGTATTACTTTCTCAAGTCCCTTACACCAAAACATATCAAAGTCAATTTCAGAATATTTCTAATATATAAATATTGTATGGAAATTTGAAATTATAATATTTAAATGATATATTACATTTTGTTGATCATTAACAAAAGTCCATCCTAATCTTGTACCAATGCCCATGTCTTTCAAAAAATAACTTTAGAAACCATCTCCATAAAACTTCTTTTTCTCCTTCAACCATAACCCAACAAATAGGGAACATCTTATTGTTCCCATCCTTTGCAACAACACATAATAAGGTCCCATCCAAACTTGTTTTTAGGAAACATCCATCAAACCCTACAACTGGCCTGCAACCATTTAAAAAACCTTAAACCAAAAAAGTGAATATAGTATAAAATCTTTAAAATGCACAACATGATATTGGATCACTATCATCCTTCTTGAACTCAAATCGTTTTTCCTTGTCAACCCTCATTAACTCGGCCTTGTATGATTGCATAATACGGCTCATTTGAACCTCTACGCATATCCAAAGCTTTCCAGTTTGCTCTATAACATTTCCATATGCTAACAGTCAAACCTTATTTGACTTTCACATCCTCTTCCAAGTCTTGGACACTTCAGTCAGGGTTTCTCTTAAACTTATTTAAGTACTACTTAGCAATCCATGTTGATGTTGCTTGTCTGTTTCTCAACACCTTATGGCATTTGTGCTCCCCTCTATATATTTTTATTTTGAATGTATTATTAAATGGAACCAAACTCCTATATATCTTCTAAGAACATCCATCCACACATTTTGCTTCTAAAATGTTCATACCACTTCTGACAAACCTTATTTCCCAAGCATTTTGAATGGCATATTTATGCATAGCTTCTTTGCATTGGTTTCCATGATCAAACTTCATGCCAAGCTTGAACACAATATCCAATGTATGATCAGAGTTAGGATCATATGTTGGAAACCTCTTCCTTATTTTGCTACTTACTTCACCCTCTAGATCTTCATCACTACTGTAAATGGTTTGAACCTCAGCATTTGAATCCTCATAATGTGAGACAAAGACATTACTATTTCCCCCCACATCATCTCCATCATCATTGCTTGAACCAAGACCTAAATTGTAATGAGGGTTCATATTAATATTACCAAGAGGTGGTAAAGTATAAATATGAACCCTATTTTTATACTTCTTAACAGTCTTCCTAGCTTCAAGGTACTCTTCATCATTTGTATCCATGTCACTTTTAGATAAACCATCATCAGTATCACTCTAGTCTACTAGAGTATAGTCTCAATCTTCACTTTCCCCTTTTGTTTCACTATCACTAAGAACACCGCAATTTATATTGATAACACTATGTATAACTTCAGATACAGTATAATTTCCATCTCCCACTATCACATCAAATAGATGCTCTCCATAAATCATATCATTTACCTCATCATTGTCTCCCACATAAGCTTCTACCTCGTTCCCTATTACATACACATCTATTAATCCATCCTTCAATTGAGCATTTCCATTACTTCTTTATCATCTTTGATATCCCTTAGCCCTTTCTTTAAACTCATTAATGGGATACAATAATCCATTCTGTCTATTTTGTAATATCCTTCCTTATTTGCCAACTCCTCCAACTAAAAAAAAAAAAAAAAACCCATTTTATCACCATCTGTCATAAACATCGTTCATAGCACCACCAACATAATGAACTTAATCACCTACATTTTCAAATTTCCCACCATAATGAAAATTAATGCAAAGATGGTCCCCATACCTATTACAATAGCAATGCAACAAGGGATATGTTTAAATTTCAAATTGTAAAACATGCATGCATGTATGTCAAATTTCAAAATGGGTTTACTGATTATGAATTTTTCAGTACCTAACCCTAACTTAGTTTTATACTAAAAATTGTTAACGCTAAACCATTTTTTGATTGTTGAAAAAAGACAACCTCTATAGAAAAAGGGGGTTTACATGGTTAAAAATATTTTAATACTATAAATTGTAGCCCTAATCCATATAAAGCCAAATTGGAACATAAAGAAAGTGAAAATACTTACTTGGGATTGTTGAAAGAGGAAAAATAATGGCACAAAGCTTTCAATTTTCAGAACACCTTTGCTTCCTTTTTAGCAGCTTTGTTCAACAATCATGGGACCGCAATGTGGAAGGTTGTTTGAGTTATCTCCTTCGATAATGGTCCCCCAATAATGGCAATGAAGATTGATATAGTTTATTGCTAATTTTTGTCCTTTCTAAGAAAGAACGAGGTTATGTAGATATATAAGAAGAAAAATTGGGTTAAAGCTTAAATGAATTGAGGATAATGGGTTTTTTTTATAACCCTAATTAGTTTTGGATGGAAACGACTACGTTTCCATCCATTCTCTTCTTTTAATTGTATTTTTAGTTTTTCTTTTTTTTAATTATTATTTTCTTTATTATATGGCGTGACTATAATAATATTAAAATATTTCCATGTCAGATCTATCCATCAAAAATTTGGTATGAAGTCTCTCCAGTACTAAATTTGCCAAAATTAGGTAGATTCAAATCTAATTTGCGAAAATTAAAAGTTCATGCAAAAATTGCAAATTTCATAAAAGTTAATATATATATATATATATATAATCCTAAAAAAGAACTAATTATTAGGATTACAATTGTCTAGCTAAAAACTGATTATTAGAATTATTCGTTGCCACTAATTATTAGGATTAGTAGTTGCCTTTGCCCAACTGCATTTGGTAATAGGAGAATTTCAATAAAAAAGAAAAACTAATTATTAAAAAAGTATTTGATAATAGTAGAATTTCAAATTAAAAAAATTAATTATTAAAAAAATAATTATTAGGAGAGGAATGTTAACTACAGTCTCCTTTTTACAGTAGCTTAATGTCATGCCCCGTCCTTGGTACACTTCTTAAACTGGATTTTCAATGAGCTTACATCTTCTTCGATTGATTGACGCACGATGGTCCTAAGGTATAGGTAGGCTTAAGGCCACCGATTACCTTGTAGAATCCATATGTGCCTGAGATCTAATCTCTTAAACAATTGTGCTTATCTAAGCGAAGACTTATGTGGGCCAAATTATATATACAATCATAAGAATGAAAATTTGACAGAAAAATCTTCCTCGTTTTATTCATATAAACCAATTGGTTACATGTTTATAACTTAAATTTTATAAACTTCCTATTACAGTCATGAATATAAAAATTTAAAACTTAACATACTATGCCTAAGTACTATTCTAATTCGAATACCTTCCTCGTCATAAATAGTAAGAGCCTCTTCGCTAATGAACGAGGATATGCCCTTCACCATCTATACACATTATAGTACTTATACAAAATCATTACAGTAAGATTCAAGGATCATAGATATCAAAGATATTTTCATAAATATTCTTTCATATAAATTGACAGAAACATGCATTCGTGAGTCGGGTTCATATTCCACATTACCGCAAGCCTCACATTCATTATCCATCAGAGGTCTAATGGTGGACCAACTACTAAAACAAAAGTCTCTGTCATTTGTAGCACCATTGTAATACCATTATGGTATACATAATAATCCATCGAAGCCACTATAAGCTGACTCATGTGCTCTTCGTCATAATCATGGATTGCTACATATCCAAAAAACACCTTTGCATGCATGCGAGAATACATCTAACTTAGTTTATAGACTCGGTCAATCGAGTCACCAGTACACTTGGTCTAATAAATACCCTCATTAGTTGGGCGTTCTATCAATTTAATATTCAATATACTTATATATATAACAATAATATTTAAACGAAACTTTCATATCATTTCAATCATAATGTTAGCCCAAATGGCTTCGATTATAATAAGATGACTTCGATTCGAATGACCTTCGTCGATTACAATATAATTAGCAATATGGCTTTGGTTCGAATGACCTCGCTTACATAAGAATGACTTCGGCTTTTCACTTTTTTTTTTAATAGAACTTACAAAGAAATACGATATTATGTTACCCACCGAAGATGATAGTAACAATAACACTAACGAAAATACTGTTATTAAAAGAGGTCAACAAAGGAATGGTTTTCAACGAAATGCGAGGAGGGATTTTCATCGTATTGTTCATGCATTTCTTAACTTACAATAATAAGAATTACATTCCTATAATCTTACCTCTTCGTTATATCGTCCGATCAGGCTCTACAGCACCCCTCTAGTTACTTTTTCACTCTTAATTTTTTCATCATTTCTGGTACCATTTCCTCTAAGAGAGAGGATCTCCATCGAGGCCAAATCACCATCATCATATATACTAGGGCCTTGTATCAAGATCATCATCATCAAGATCTCCACTAATAACTCCCTGATTATTCCAAACCAAGGCATCACTACCTAGGCTCTGATCATCATCAAGTTTGGCCTCGCTCATCTTTAGGCTTATCGAATCCACATATTCATCATCTAGACCCATCTGGAGCTCTTATAAGAAAACTGAAAGAATCATCTACCCCTTAGGCTTTGGGTTTCATTTGCAAATGATTATTTTATAGAGAGATGGCTTGATGAAAGAACTTTGGGTTTAGAATCAATTGCTATTGAGTTCCAAAGAGAAGCTCAGAATTTAAGCTTTTAGAGAGAGAGTAATTGTTCAAAAATAAAACTAAAGGGTCTTGGGGCCTTTAAATAGAGAAAATGTAATTATGGTTTTTGTTATGAAAAGGCATAAATCCAATCAACAATGTTTAGGAAAAAGACATTCCACATTAGAAACGTAAACTTTTATTAAGACAGTAAATTTTTCTTGGAAAAGAAAATATCATTAATGGTTTGAAGAAAAACTGTTAGTGGTAGATGACTTTACATCTAATTCTCATTTATCTGTTACAAGATAATATCTTAAATCTTACTCTATACACTTCCGAACTCATTGATTTGCTTCGCAATCATTTAAGATACCGAAGCCTTATCATTGAATCTACCATTTTTTACTCACAAACATATACTGATATCTAAGCCCTTCCATCGAGTCTATAGCTCGTCCTCATCTATTCTAATATAAGCTTACCTGATTCCCTTTGTATTCTATGAATTTCTTTGGCCTCATCATCAAACTACTAAACTCGCCTTACATTCTCTTCGCTCGTCTAGATGAACCTAACCCATCTGTTCGTTTATTATCATCAAATTCTTCACTTATCATACTTTGCATCATGTTCGTCTATTACATAGATTTTTATTATCAATTAGCTTGTACATATTCATTTTCATGTCATTTCTTTCATCATTTCTATCATCTGCCATGTAGGTTCATTTTTTTATTTATCCTCGTTTTTATAGTCAATCTTCCTATGTTCTCACTTTTATCACCAATCTTGTCATTGTTTATCAAATCTCCAACATACACCTTCGCCATCAATGTCTATCCTTGATTGTCCCCAAATGTCTACAATGACCAATCAGAACCTGGTGTATTACACTCTTTGATGGATTGTTATGGTTATAAACTTATCTTACAAATAAAACAAACAAACAAATATTATTTTTACTTTTTATCTATCATATGTAAAAAATAATATTAATAATTAATGATTAATTTAATTCAATCCCAATGGTTAGTTTGGTTGGTAAGTGAGTTTACTTTTTATTAATCTAAGTTCGTTTTTTTCTCATTTACAAATCTCCAAATCCCATTTACCACCTTACTGCAAAAAAATAATAATAATAATAAATAAATAAATAAGTGATTAATTTAATTTATATATGAGTTATATAAAATCAATATCATCAATCCACCCATTTTTGAGGACATCTTTCATGTATATATGAATAAAAAAAATATTAGCAGAGAGTCAATTAATTAATCATATATTCAACATCTATATTTTCAAATTCAAATCAAATTAATCACTAATCATTAGTAAACTTTTTTTTAAAACCCATGAGAGAAAAAGTAAAAACGATATTCATTTATTTGATTTAATGATAAATTAAATTTTAAATTATTCATTACATATGACAACCAATTAAAAATAAGTGTTTAAACAATGTAATTTGTGACAATTTATAGACTTTTAGTTCAGCTATGGAACCACAATGATTCTAGCTTAACCAACTGAATTAAGCATTATTGGCTAAATGTACAATCTTACCCTTTATCCATAAATTTAAAAAATGTCTTATGAATATTATTTTAAAATTTAAATTTTAATCAATAAAATAAAAAACAAACTCTTTTTAATAACTCATCAATTCTTAGAATTAGGTAGCATATTTATTGTTCAAAGAAGGAATAGGAATGATTCAATTTTACACATTAAGGGATAATCTAGTGATAAGTATATATATGGTCTGGATAATAAATTCAAGTTCGATTTCTCTTTTTCCATTTAAAAAAACAAAGGATGATTCAATTTCTTAAATTAATTAATACCAAAAATACTATTAAAAGTAAACTTTTATTAGTTTTTATTTTTTTTTTTAGCATGAGGAGGATGGAATCGAACCTGAATTTTTTTTTATCCAAACCTTATATGTATTTATCATTAGATTATGTTTTAGTATGTTAAATTTTTATTAGTTCATTGCAAGAAAAATTGCTCAAAAATATACAATATTAACTAGTCTTAATCTTAAATTAGTTGAAATCAGTTACATGAATTCGGTTTTTTTTTTTGCTTCTTTTTTTTTCAATTTGCTCGATTTTGAGTTTTTTTTTTTAAAAAAAAAAGATATAACCTGTCTAAATATTTTCTTATTACTTCTCCTAATGTTGATATTGCTAAAATATACAATTAAAAATAATTAATAAAAATAAAAACTCCTATGATACTAAATTTTTTAAATAATATTATCATAAAAATATTTTTTGATAGGTGTTATTGTAAATATTTGATAACATATATAAATAGAATGTTATAAATATGTAATTATTGTTAATCATTATTTCTAATATAAAATATTAATATTGTCAAAATAAATGAAATTCATTGTAGCGATATTTCTTTATTTTATATTATTTTTTCTTTTAATATATTACTATAAAAATAAAAATAATAAAAGAAAACATTAGACATTAATTTAAAAACTTGTTGTAAATCGGCTTATTAGCACAGCAGATCAAAAACAATAAGAAGAAATATAAAACAATAAAATAAAGAGAGAGAGAAAATATATAGAGAGTAAAAGAGACTCCAAACTCTTATTATTAGATTAACTCTAGCTTCCCTTATATAGGGGAATAGCTAGGGTTTAGTGTATACAATATTATTGAAATAACCCTATACTATAATCTCTCTAACATATATACTCAATGATGTTTAAGTAATATCCACATATAATAATTATTTATAACACTCCCCCTTGGATATTACTTGCACCATAAATATGTCTCGTTAAAAACCTTGCTAGAAAACCCAGTGGGAAAAAATATAACTAAGGAAAAGAGTACAATTCATGCATTATTCTATCATTGCACAGATTGCCTCATTAAATCCTTTGGTCAAGAAAACCCTTTGGGACAAAAACTTGACTAAGGAAAAAGAATACAATCTTATACTGATTCGCTCCCCCTGATGAGGATAACATTTTAAGACGGCACATATCAATCAATAA
>CATKHJ010186801.1:0-24835 GCA_949750685.1 Vernicia montana
CCGAAAATTCAGCAGAGTATATATATATATATATATATATATATATATATATATATATATATATATATATATATATATATATAGCTAATGAATGGTATGTGTTAACATTTTCATTTATGATAAAAAAAAAAAAAAAAAGAATTATATAATAATGTTCTAATGTCAATTCTCACTATAACTTCAATCTTCCTCTACTTGATATGAGTAAAATCACCATGCTCTATATATATATATATATAATAACCTATATCTTTATAATATATTTTTTTATTAAAAATATATAATTAATTAATGGGTCCTTTTTTCAGAAATGAAAAAAAAATTAATCAATAACAATTCTCTCTCCATGTATATATATATTTCAAAAAAAAAAAAAAAAAAAAAAGAAGGAAGAAAACACAAACTGCACTATATCATACATTCTATCAAGTAGTTTGCAGAATAATTTCCTTCCCAAAACTAGTGGTTTCCAGAGAGAAAATTCAAGTCTAATCATCTGGCTTGCTGCACAATGAATTATTATCTAAAATGGTTTTTCTAAAATTTTCCTTTCATAATAAATGACTCTATATTTTAAATTCAATGATTCATCATGAGTACTGATTTGCAAAAATTAAATTCAAAGAGAAAATATCCCCATTTATCAGATTTTTTGAAATATAATACCCATATATTTAATTACTTAAAAACTAGGTTTAATTTATTATTAAGTGATTCAAAAATATGGAAAATATTTTCTACATTTTTTAGTGCTTAGAAAAATTTAATTGATTGAAAGTATTTTCTTTTTAATATTAAAAGATAAACTGACCTATTTTTCTTTTTTTAATAAAAAAATAATTAAGTCATTTTTCAAGAAAAAAAAAATCATTCTTTTAAATTTTGAGAAACTTATAAAAAATATAAATTTATATGGAAATCACATAATCATACACTTATTAGTTCATTGATCATTATCGGTCATCCTTAACATTATGCCTTATTACGCAATAGTCACAATTTTATATGTTTATATATATTTTTATTATTTTTATAAATATAAAATTTTTAAGAGTCTAAAAATACATTTTTATAATCTAATAAATTGAAAATCTTTAATATTTCTGATATTTTTCAAACTCCAAAAGATCATTTCCATTTGATTTTCAATATTGAAACCAAACAATTTAAAATAAGTTATTTTTTAGGTATTTTTTCTTTTGTCACAAAATATTTTTCAATAACAAAGTTATTTTTTATAAAATAAATAGAGAGAAATTTTTTTTTGAAATTAGAAGATTTTTTTTCTTATTAATGTGAATCGGAAGAATATATGATACCACTCTCCCTTACATTTCAGCAACCTTCATTTCAATTCAAATTAAGACTCATTAAGTTTGATTTTTTTTTATTTTTCAAATTTTTTTTGTTTTGTTCCATTAGATGCAATGTATGAAAAAGTGATAAACTAAAAATCTAGCTGGTAGTAGGTAGGCAACCATCAATAATTGTGGAATGGCATATTAGATAAAAATGCAATTTTGAGAAAAGAAAAATAAATAAAACAATGAAAAATTTGCAATCAATTTGCATAAATTATGAATAAATATAAACGCATTAACAGTGGATTTGGTTCACGGATTCGTAATTTTTAAAATTAGTTTAAATACTAGGCTTAATTAAACTATATGATTACTTATGTTAAATTTTGTTTCGTACAAAAATTTTAATTTATAGTATTAAGTAATGCTACTTTTATAATTCTATATTTGATATGATAGATTAATAAATGAAACAAAAAGTAAGGTTATTTTAAGAAAATAAAGTATCACAAATTATGGGATTAGTAATCTCATTAAGTAAGACTTATTAAAGACGTGGATGCTAAATTTTATATAACATCTATCATATGGGTTAGTTAAGCCTCTGAAATTATTAAACCCAACTTGAATCATATGTACCAAACATAGTGTTATTTACTAATATTGCGATTTAGTTAAGCAATTATGTGTATCAAACGGACTATAATTTTTAATCATTCAATAAAATATTTATTAGTCGTGAAATAATTCAAATTCATATACCTAACGTACTAGTTAAAAAAAAATCTATGATCTTAATCATTTTAAGGATAATTCATGTCAATCATTTGCAATTACTTCAATTTTTTTTTCAAATATTAAATTATTATCAATTGAAAATCATTTTCTAGTTAAGTTTTTTTTTATAAAAAAAAATAGAGCACATAATATTTATGTAGAATACAAGAATAACAAGGGCCCAACTAGCCCAAGTATTGTATTTTTTTAATAATTGGGCTATTGACCCAATATGCTATATATTATTTAAAATGGCAAATTATTTTAAATCTAAACCTAGGACAAGATGAAAAAGACTTTAGCTAAATACACTAATCCACTTGGTTTCCTAAGTAGGCCCAATTATCGAGTAGTGTCTCATTTCAGGGTTTTATATGTGACTTTTGGGAGAAATAGGCCCATAATAATAAAATATTAATTGATTATAAGGATACTGTCCTATAGTCCTGTCCTTAAATGACCCAACATCTAAAGATAGTAATTAAGAATTTAGGACAAAAAGGATCCAAAGTAGGTAGTAGCCCTTAAAAAGAAGCATTTGGTATTAAATGAGAAAACATTTTTTGTCAAAAATGTATAGTGGGGTGTCTTTGTTAGGAAAATAGGTCATTGATTGCCAAAGTCGTTTTTGTGCTTGCTTTAAGTTGTCATATTCCTTAAGAAAATAGAGATTAATTAATAGTTGATTCACCTAATAATCTAGATTGAAAATAATGTTTGTGTCAATTAACATTACTTACCAATAATAAAAAAAAAAAAAATATATATATATATATATATATATATATATATATATATATATATATAAATATATTCAATTTGATTCAAAATAATAATTCCTTAATTTATTTTAAAATTGAATTGTATTATATGTTATATTTGAATTAAGCATGTTCATAATTATATTGTGTGTAAAATTTTTATCCATATAAAATTAGTAATATGATGGATATTGAAATTCATGATTGTTAGAGTGTTAAATTTTAATTATATGCTAATGATAAGAGAATTAATATGTGATATTAATTATATATATGATTTATAATATTAATGATATCTAAAATTTTGATGGCAGTCATGCTCATAATTACATTTTTTTAAAAAAAAAATCATGCTCATAATTTAAATACATTTGTTTATTTATTTGGAAATTGCAGGTTATGGAAATTTCAATCCATTTTTATTTTATTAGTTATTAATTAAAGGTATAACCACATTATCCCAAATGATTTTAATCAAAAATCATTTTCTAGGTACAACAACAATTAGTAGTTTTTTTTTTTTTTTTTTTAAATTGATTAGATTCTAGGGCAATGAATAGGACTTGCTGATGTAATAGTCATCATCATTATTATTATTATTATTATTATTATTTCAAATGATGTAATAGTCATTATCGTAATATACCTTCTGCTCTCAATTATTGAGATAAAAATAATAACAATTTTTCTAATGAGTGTTTTAAAAGCAATAATTATGAATAATTATTTCAAATAAAATATGGATATAAAATGGTTATTTCGAAAAAATATAATTAAATTAATATAAAAATGAGTTATATAAAAAAAAAAGTAAAGATTTTGATAGAGTTATAAAATTTTCATTTTTCACTCATTTATTTTATTTTTAATTATTTATTTTAAGACACTCGTTAAAAAAATTGAAATAAAAATACCCAAAAGGAAAAAAAAAAATGAATATGGTTATCAACATCCATTATCTATATATTGTTAATGGAAATGATGGAAAGATAAAAAAAAATGGAAATGGAAATTAATTAGATTTATTTTATTTAAGATTTTAAAATAGATAGGAGATTAATGGTTTTAAAATTATTTTAAATTTTTATATTTCATCATTTAAATTCAGTTTAAAATTTTTAAAAATGAGTATTTGAATGTTAGTAAAGATAAACATTTCACATTGATTAACTTTTTATTGACATTATTAAAAAAACACTTATAAATGGATTAATAGATTAACCTTTATTTATAAGCTATTAATTATTATATAATTCTCATAAGGAAAACAATACTTCCTAACTAAACATTTTGGTTTATTTCAAAAAAAAAAAACTAAACATTTTGGCAGGCAAATAATTTTTGAAACTTTCTTACCTAAATTTTTAAGGAAGAAATCCTCATAGAGATTTTATTACAGTTATCCCAATTCTAGCTCCTCCATTATTGGAAAGTAATTAACATTATTTTGTCATTACATGAACTTACACAATTAAGCAGACAACTTGGTCCAAGCTAGTAATTTTAAGGTAGGTGTCCCCATAGGTTTCCAAATATGTATATCTCTAAAATTTCATTACAAAGAAAATCTCTTATGGTGTGGGAAATTGAGATTTCAAATTCTAAGTATAGCCTTGAAATTAATCTCACATTAGTTTTTTATTTATTATTTATTATTATTATTATTTTTGCCAAATAAGGTATGACATATCTATGCATCCCCCATTTTCTAAAGTCAATTTAAGAAGGAAAATATGCATATCCATCCTTATTTGGGAAAACAATACTTCCTAACTAAATATTTTGGCTTGCTATTTATTTCTGTAATTTCATTGCCTAAATTATTATTTTTTAAACAATAATAAATATACATGAATTAGAGATATAATATATTGATTCCAAGACTGTACTCAGTTTGTTACGCCTTTTGTACGGATCCAAACTTACTTCATAAGAAATTTCACTACTTTAAAACCGTAATAGTTATTGCCGCCATTATTTCGAAATAAGAATATAGAACTAAAAGAAAAAAAGAACTTTAAATAATTTTTTTAAAATAATAATATATACATACGAATTAGAAATATAATATATTCATTCATAAAACTATGACAATTTGTAAAAGTATTTTAACCTATACCCTGAATTATTAAGAAATATAAGAAGAAATCCTCATAAAGATTTTGTTACAGTTACCTCAATCAATTCTAGCTCCTCCATTTTTGGAAAGTGATTAACATTCTTTTGTCATTACATGAAACTATATGACAACTTGGTCCAATGGAAAGATATTTTTATGGTAGGTGTGCCCATAGGTTTTCCAATAATTATCTCTAAAATTTCCTTTAAAAAAAAAAAAGAAATCTGTAATTAAAACATTATGCATATATGTATAATTAATTACAATTAATATTTTCCCTAAAAAGATTGTAGTAATTATTTAACCATTTCTTAAAAGAAAAATGAGGTTTATTCATTAAATTAGTTGACTAATTATACATAAAATGACATGCAAAAATTAGGCTACACATGACCCCCTAACCAATTTCCCAAATATGAAAATGAATAGATTTGGTAATTAATACACAGTCATAATATTTTATGCTTTAGATTTTCTAGATTACATAAGGATACTAGAGCATTGAAACCACACAATACAAGTCACACTTTGGTAGATTACAAATTAACCTTTGAAAATTTTCATATATTTTCTGTTAATGGCGGACTCAGAATTTTAGAAGTAAAAAAAAAAAATCACAACATCAATTTTTTTTTATAGAATTATATATAAATATAAAATAATACTAAAAATTCTTAAAGTTAGAGGGGTAAAAAAAAAAAGGAGAAAATATGAAGAAAAAATAAAAAATTTTAAGGGATAAATATAAAAAATAAAAAATTATAGATGTAAAATAATAAATAAAAAAATTATGGAGTTAGGAGTCACCTATAAAAGTTCTTAGAGTTAAAAGAGTAAAAATAAAGATTAAAAGAGTAAATATTAAAAATAATTAAAAATTAAAAGGATAAATATAAAATAATTAAAAATTATAGGTGTAAAATTTTTTTAAAATTATGAGGCGTCCAACAATGTTTTTTACATTATATTAAAATCTATAATCTCGACCAAGAGAATATTTAAAAGTGAATTTATTTCTCACATTATTCATTCGATATATTACTTGTGAAAATTATTATGTGACGTTAAAGTATATTTCCATTTTATATTATTAATATAGACTTCACATATAAATTTATTGTCTAAGATATTTTTAAATACCATCTAAATAAGCACACCGAGACATAATATAGTGGTAAGTGTATAAATAACGTTTAAATAAAATTGGTTATTGTTATTAAACTAATGCATATCTTATAATATAAAAAATTAAAGGTTCAATTTTTTAAATTAGGATATCATTAATATTTCATTCCATTATAAATATTTCTAATGTGTCAAAAAGTTAAAATTGAAGGGTTATATGTTGGAATTAAAATTGCTCTTTCAAGTAAATATTTTCTTTTTTTTCATAAAAATAATTTTAAATTATTATAATTTAAAATAAATTATAATTTAAGATATTTTTTCACTATTGTTACAAATCAAAATTGTAATAAAAAAAATCAACCTAGTCATTATGGTGTTTTGTAGGTGTTTAGTGTATTACACGAACCTCACTCCACTAGATCACACCTCCTAAGTGTGGAGGCACAAATTGAAACCAATAAAAGTCAGCCACGTGGCAAACAATTTTTGTGCTGTGCTTACCTTGTCTAGAGACTCTGAAGAGCTTTTGCCTTCTTTACATTACCATAAAACAACCCTCTAAATTCGGCAACGCTTTAAACGGTCCCAGATTAATCTAAAAAAATAGTAGGCAATCAGATTGCCACGTGTACGGTCTAAATTTGAGGAACCATTGAAAGAAATACTACCCAAGTAAGCACAGTATTTGTTTCTTCTCAGTTAAAACGCCAAAACCCAGACTCTCCCCCATATTTAGTAGTACCCTTCAAACAGAAGTCATTTTCTGTAAATTTCCTTATTTTTTTTTTAAAAGAACACACTCTCTCTCTCACTCTTTCCGTCGCCGGAAATTTATCCGGCGATATCTCCGGCGAAGGTAGCTCCTTGAAAACCACTTAATTATGCTTCAATTTATGGGTTTTTGCCTCCACTATTGTACAATTTGTGTATAAATGTGTACGAATTTTACAACAGAGACTTCTGATCTTTCTAAGCTCTCTCTGTTTCTCTCTAGATCGTTTGCTGCATGTTATGTGCGATCGAAAAGCTTGATTTTGTAATAGCTTTATTTAAATCGTTTGGTGATTGTGTTTGTGCAGGTGAAGGATTATTGTGTGTCTGTGATTTTACATGACTCGAGCTTGATCTTTATCAATGGCTTCTATAAGTTAAACGGCGTTGTAAGGAGTACAGTTCTAGCTTTGAGTGTGAATCACACTACGGAAAGCGAGTTAAGTGAGCTGATATTGTCAACTCAGTGAGTTTGCTGAATTGGATAACGGCTGAAAATGGTAGGCTTGTGAACTCTTTATTGAAGCTTTTTTTTTGGTGTGCAACAGCTGTGTTAAAAATTTGTGGTTAGTGATTAATTATGGTATTGAGTGTTCTGGATTTTTTTTTTTTTTTTTTTTGGTGAATGCTTTTTGGCAATTTAGATGGAAACTAATTCATGTGTTAAATTTCTATCTTTAGAGTTTTATTTTTTAATTACACGTGAAGCTGTTAAATTCTTTGGTATTTGGGAAGATTTTTTGAGTTTCAATTTATAGGAATGATGATGACAAGCTGTCCATTGTCCATTGATTCAAGTTCAAAGTTTGTTTATATTCTGTCATCTATATATTCTATTGTATCAGTGATTACATAGAACAAGGATGGTTATACTAAATATTAATTTCTTTATTTTTCTTCCTTTAGCAAATGTTGATGTACTGTTTGAATCAGTGGTATAAATGACAGTTGCAAATTGTCTTGAGATTAGGTGGGAATGTTTAGTAGCTATCCTGGTGAATCCATAGAGATTCAGAAAATGTAGTTTCTAGCAGAATAAGATGATACTCTTTATGATCATCTTCTTAAAT
Organism: Vernicia montana; assembly: GCA_949750685.1. Lineage (NCBI taxonomy): Eukaryota > Viridiplantae > Streptophyta > Magnoliopsida > Malpighiales > Euphorbiaceae > Vernicia > Vernicia montana. The sequence continues at coordinate 7,928 of CATKHJ010186801.1, forward strand.
GCATAAGGTCATTACTGGCTATGTTTGGATTCTTAGTGGTTCATTGAGGCTGAAATTTATTGTGGAGTGCTTTAAATCTTTTTGAGTTAAAGCAAGGAAATCTGGTGAAGAGATTTGCTTTCCCATATTAAATATATTCAATTTATCTTTCGAGATGATAGATTTATCTCTTGGAATAGATAGTAAGAGAAGTCCTTGCCTTACGTGGGGGCAATCTTTCTAAATCATGCTCCCATTATGTGCTGGATTTAGGCTTGTTTGGATTGACGGTTATAGGTAACTGTTGGTGCAATTAGATATTGGCGATTAGCGGCTAGCATTTGGAGGCCCAATTTGCTAGCAGTTAGAAATTTAAACCTTTAGAGATTCAATTAAAAATTTTAAACATTACTCCAGTCGCTATAGTTACCAAATACTCTAAACTGGTGATTGGGAGCCCAAATGCAAACTTTTGGCTCCAAATTGCTAATCCATACACCTCTTGACAAACGCCAATCACTATGTTTACTTTATTAACTGGTTTTCAAATCCTTTCAACGTTATGTGTGTCAATAAAGGAGGACATCACTCTGTTTTGCTATGAAGTTGTCAATTCAATTTTCAACATCTGAATATATGGGATGGACATCCATCAAAGTGCAACAACAGACCTGCTAAAGTATCTCTTTGAGTCATAAACTTGTTGCTTAATTGATGGGAGAAGTTCAATGGCAGTTTGTCAAGCTCCACTGGCACTGTAAGAAGAACTTTAAGGAGAGTAATTGAACATTGCTTGAGTGTACGTGTAGCAAGAATGACATCACCTATATAGTTTTTCTACTATTTAAGGTAAGAGCAAATGTGGAAGGTAGCTTGGTGTCATGGCGTGTGCATTTATACAGGCAAGGAGGCTCAACTTCAATAGGCTTGAACATAACGATATGATAGGCTCAACTTTAGTAGGATTGAATTTGTTATGGAGTTACCAAACAATTAGCTTCCTAATATCTTCAAAGTTAATGATTTGCAATCAAGGTTGAAAGTGTTGCATTTATTCATTGACCTATTATTGAACCCTTGTAACTTTAGTTTATGCTAAAGCATCGATCAACTTGAGAAAATATCCACGACAAAGCAAAAAAAAATATGAAAGAAATAAATTCACAACCAAGGAAAAAGATACTCCAAAAAATTCAAACCTAATCTCAATTGTCTACTTTCTTTTCCATCTAAATCACTATCTTCTTTCCCTTGCCTTAATGTTCATGATGCATCTAATACTCATCGTGCCTTGTATTTCTCGAGCCACCATGCGATAAAGAAGGTGATGCATTATCTTGTGATCCGTACACTTGTAACACCAATCATTCACAAAAATACTTCGTCATGATGTTCTCTTTGGCAAGGATATTGAAATGGATTTCCATCAATACAAAAGTAGAAACTTTAGGAGAAACTTAATTTGTCATGCAATCTTTCATGGGATCACCGCTATCAATGGTGTAAAGGAAGAATTTCACCTAGCTAAATGCTAATAAATCTCCAATAAAGGAGAATCTCACCCTAAGTACTAATTCACTTTCATGTAAATGATGGAAAAAGAACTTCCAATGACTATGCTAGTATCTCTTTCATTGCTAGAATCCTAAATATTGCGTACCCAATTCGTATAGTTTGCAAAAATCACTTTTTCGATGGAGTAAAAATCTGCAATTGCATCTTGCGTACTTTCTTTTCAGACGAGAAATAACACCGTAATATGAAGATCATATAGTTGCCCACTCTGAATTCTAATGCATTAAGTAAACAATTTCTCCTAATTCATTTCCATAAAGTAACTCCAAAATTTCTTGTAAGCTATATAACAAGGATAGGTCTACTAGGTGGATAACATATTTTTATCGTGTTTGTTTTTTATTGTATTGTATCCATATCAAATATCGATACTTCTTGGACCCTTTTGAATACAAATTGTATATTTTGAAAACATAACTAGAACTGTAGTATCTTTGACATTGAGGTTGAAACTAAATTTTTCAAAAAATAATCTTTTAAATGTTGTTAGAAAAAACCATTTGGAAATGCCATTTAGCTATTTTGGAGTTCTTATGAAGAAAACATGTCAAATATACCATAAAAAAAAAAAATTCATTGCTTTTGATCAACATTCAAGATGGTGATTTTCTCAACAAATAGTTAAAACAATAATGCAAAGCAAACCATAAAGCAAGAGTTTTAGGTTTCAAGATGTTTCTGTATTTCTTTTTGATTTTTCCTCTTAGCAACCAAAAATTGGCATGAGAGTAGTTAAGTGCTCTCTTCCTTATGCACACAAAAAATGCCTTTTTAAGCTTACAATTCCACCTTCAATCACCATGCATCTATCCGGGAAATGCAATTAAACATGTATACAAAGTTCCATAACTATTAATCCAATTGCAAAACACTGAGAGATTCCTTGCTAATTTAGTTGTGATGTTCCAAAACAAGTATCTATAACCAAATTTTTGCGGCCTTTAGAAGATTGTTACATCGTTAATGGATATAATTCTCTCTTTAGTTGCTTTCCTTGCGTGGAAAACTATCTTAGAGGAAGCTTTTGTCTTCTGAATTCCCCTCGGAAAATTAAAGTTACAAAAAATTTGGAATTGTTTCCCAATTTCTAATAAGAGACTTAACATCAAAAGTATTTCTTTTGTCAATCATTTGGCTAACTTTGTGTTCACTATACAACTACTTGAAAAGATTTGAAGATTGCGAAGCTTTCATCCTCTTTCTAATCCTTAAAAGTCTTAGATGAACTTCATGTTATGCAACATCTTTCTTTGTAAGGTTCAGCCATGAAATAACCAAAGTATCTTTTCGTACCTTTATATCTAGCTGTCAAAAGGAAGTTCGAGAATTGGGTTTTAAGAGGGGAACCACTACTTGTCATGCTGAAATACAATTGATCCCTTGTTCCTTGCCTTAAAAAAAAAAAAAATAATAAATAAAAAAAAAAGGAGAAAAATCTTCTCACCCTCCTTAAATCTTTTCCTTTTTTTTTTTCATTGATTTTCTGTAACTACTTTATCTAAAAGAGCTTTTAGTGACGAAGGATAAGGCTTTCTGCGTGACCCCAGTCTCCAAATAAGTTGCTTGATGACCCTTTTTAGGAATCCACACCACAACCGAAAACGACAATTTAATTGTCGTATCCCTCTATTTGTCGTAAAAGCGCTCAATAACCTTCTTTCCTTGGTCATCTTCAACATTTTGCTAAGGACCTCTATTAGACCATAACTAACGTGAAAGGATAGGAAGACGAGGGCTCTTTATTTATTGCTTAATGCCCTTATTATTCTATCTTTCCTTTGCATTAGGTTGAAGAATTCGGACTTTGGATAGTTATAAGTATTTCCATTTTAAGTTCTGTTAAAACTTCTTTTTCAACTTCCAAATGAACTCCTTTTCTTTGGTAATTGTATTCAGAAATCTTAGGGTTGCATCAAGGTTGAGGTTTGTGTTTTTGAGGTGTCTTCAGTGGGATAAGATCTTTTGCACACAAGTGGACCTAATAAGGCACTATCATCTGATGTTTGTGTTATGTATCTTGGTAGTAGTTAATGTGCACTCAGTTTTGTTTGCAACCTCTCTTTTTGGCCAATTTGGATTTGAATTTTTGGCTGCTCAAAGGAATGGTTTCTCCTCGATGTTTGGAAGATATATTATTGATATTTTGAGGGAGTTGGAGGAAAGTAGGGAGGGCATGTAACATAGGATTTTTAGTGATCTACTTTTGCTTATGCAGCTGTTATGGGATTTCCTCCCTTTTTTAAACTTCAATATGAGTATATGCTAATAGGTTTAGCTAAAATTCAACAGGATTGGAGAGTTTTTCTTCTTCTTTTTGGCAATTATTTAGAAGATGGTTCCTTATTCTTCTTTGTAATTGTTTCCTTTTTATTTTATCATTAAATTCCTCTTTTATCTGAAAAAAATAGAGGGTCTCCAGTTACCATTAGGAATGAATAGTAGCTTTCCAAATGCATCTTTTATTCCAATAATACTATATAATTCTAAAAAGGTCATCCTCTCCAGGACATATATAAGGAAAATCCCAACATTCAGTTTCATAAGCCTTCTCCATATCAAGTTTAAAACTCATTCTTTCTCCCATTCCTAAAATCTTCACTAGCAATCAATGCCTACAACCATGCTTTGTCTTCTTTACTTTTTTTTTTCTTTCCATAATCATATTAAGACAGCCTTGCAACAATTGCAATTTGCGTGGAAATTAATCACCCTGAGGACCTTGTTTTAGTAATTAATTATTGTTGACGAGCCTAAGAGGATTAAAACTTTCTTGGTAATAATGCATTATTTCCAAATGAAATTAATGAACTAGAGGAGATTGTGAGATTGTCTAGAGATTCTTAGTAGAATTGAAAAACTTATGTTTTTAGATGTGAATGGAAAAATCTTGCACACTTGAATATAAGTTTTAGTCAGGAAGAAAGCAAGAGTCTTAGAGAATACAATTTTTTTTTCCCCTCAAATGGTAAAGAAATGGATCCTATAGTCTGGGTCAAGCATTTCATAGCTTCAGGGCTACAATTCATGAAGATTTTTATCCATGATATGAGAGCTAAATCTAAGTAATTCGTGTTCTTTTGTTTTCACTGTGTTGATGAGCTTTGTAGTCTTGTTTTCTCTTTGGGGATACCAAACAAAGTCTAACTCAAGGGTTTCTATGTGATTTCTACAAGTTTGATGCTGCTGGTGGTGCAGTGAGCTGTAGACAGTAACCTAATTATTTAGAAACCTGTTTTTATATGAGGAAACAAACAAAGAATCTTCCAGTAGGTGGAAAATTAGACAATTTTAAAATGAATCTGAACTCAACAATAAATTTTATTGGTAAAGAATACCATGCATTGATCCAGCAGCTTACACTTGTAGACAGAAAATCCCTAAAACCTTAAAAAAAGTCTTGATCGTTGATCCAGCAGCTTACACCATAATCCAGGTGTTTAGTCCAAGTAGGATGAGATAGTTACCTGGAAATGTGTTATTGCTGGATTGGATGTTACAAACCACTACATGTCAGGTTATAGCATGCTTGCTTTCTCTGTGGTTTTGTTTTCATGTCATGCCCACTTTGGAAATGGTTTGAGTGTTTGAGAAGGAAAGAGCACTCTTATCAAGCATTGCCAATAAAATAAGTTTTTAAAATGCTTCCAAATAAAAATATGATGCTAGGAACCAGTCCAAAATGAGATGGAGAGAAGTGTTGTTTAAAGCAAGTAAAGACCTCTCACCAAGATTCTTGGAATTTTTTCACAAACAGTTGTATTTATGCATCTGTATTTCTAAAGGAGTTGTTAAATTGAACTTTGGATGAAACACTTGTATCCATCTGTTTTTGACGCTTGTATTCAGAATTTATCTTTGTTCATCCACAAATGTTGGGAACTATAAGGTTGATGTGTATTCAGCTTATTACCTTGAAAATTTTGGATGCAGATATGACTTTTGTAGTTGTATATATATATGTCACATGATTACTCTACAAGTAAAAAATCCTGGTTTTATGGTCATATAAAGGTATTAAAAGATATGTTATAAAATCAGAACCATGTACAGTGCTTTTCCGATGACTGGAATTTTAGTAGTTGTCATATTCGACACCCTGTATCTGAGTCAAAACATGAAACTTGTGTGTCTCCAACCATAGTCTAACTTGAATGAATGTCTTCATAGGTGAATACTTCGTTGGTCTTATATACAAACTTGCACATTATTTCTTATAGGTAAAACAGTAAGTTGACACACACACACACACATATATATTTGTTATTGTGTGAATGTATCATTCCATGATAAGGAAATTGAGACTATCAAGCTATATGTGAAGTTAGATACTAAAAGTGCAATCTGACTTTCTGTGGATCTGTTAGTATATTGTTCTGGTTATGTGCATAGTGTTGAGGTTTTGCTCACATACTTGGTTCTTAACTTTCAGGAAACATTATTCTACATAGGTTAATCTCTGAGAAAAGATTTAAAATTCGTTACCTACTAAAATTGCATTAAAAAGCAGGTAGTTCTAGACATAGTTCATTATTTGGTTAAACAAGTGAAGTACGGATCATAGGGTTTCATTTTTTTTTTTTTTTCCAATTATTTTTTCCTTAATTGATTAAAGTCTTGAGAAATTGATTCTCAGTTTGTGTACTTAGGCAGTTGTTACTTATGTAACTCAAGTGGAGACTTGTTCTGTGTAATTGTTTCTGCAGTCTTTCCAGCACAAAAGCTTTTGGATGCCAAGGGATGCTGGGTGTCTAACTGATGGAGAAATAGGTTATGATAATTCCTCGAGAATTGAACCAAAGCGTGGACATCAGTGGTTTATGGATTCCACTGGACCAGAATTGTTCAGCAACAAAAAGCAAGCAATTGAAGCTGTTGGTAACAGGCCAATTTTGGGAACTTCTCACATGAATGTTTCTCCATGGCATAATGCTTCCAGTTTTCAGTCAGTTTCAGGGCAATTCAGTGACCGCCTATTTGGGTCTGAGGCTGTGCGGACTGTCAATATGGTTGATAGAAATGTTCCTTCTGCTGGTGGTGGAAATATGAGTATGAATATGGGAAGAAAGGGTTACAATGATCAATATGGTAGCCATTCATCTATGGGTTTGTCTATGTCTCATGCCATTGAAGATCCCTCAGGATGTCTTAGTTTTGGTGGACTCAGAAAAGTTAAAGTCAATCAAGTAAGGGACTCTGGCAATGACATTTCTGCATCCATGGGACACTCCTATAGTCGAGGAGATGACAATGTAATTTCAATTGGTGCAACCTATAATAAGAGTGATAGCAATGCCATATCTTTGGGCCCAACTTATAATCATGGGGAGGAGAATACCATCTCAATTGGCCCCAACTTCAGTAAGGCAGATGGGAATTTCATCTCAATGGGCCACACCTTCAACAAGGGAGATGGAAATTTCATATCCATGGGTCATGATTATAACAAGGGAGATGACAGTATTCTATCAATGGGTCAGCCTTTTGACAAGGGGGATGCCAACTTTATTACAATGGGTCAATCATATGAAAAGGAAGACAGCAATGGTATTTCGATGACTCCTTCCTTTAGCAAGGGACATGAAAATTTCATCTCAATGGGCCCTGCGTATGATAAAGCAAATGAGAATTTCATTTCTATGGTCCCCTCGTATAGTAAGGAAGATGATAGTATCATATCCATTAGTGCCAACTATGACAAGGCAGATTCCAACATCACATCCATGTGTTCTGCTCAGGACAAAGGGGATTCCAACATTCTATCTATGGGCCACAACTATAACAAGGGTGAGAGCAATAACTTATCTTTTGGAGGTTTTCATGATGAACCTGAGGCAAATCCTTCTGGCGGTATTATTAGTGGCTATGACATTTTAATAAGTAATCATAACTCAGCTCAAACTTCAGAAGTACCAAGTCCGAAAGATTTTGTTCAGGCAAATGCCGATCCACCTGTAAATAATGCCCCAAAAGCTAATTCAAAAACTGATACAGCCCCCAAGAATAAAGATGCCAAGGCATCTAAGAAGGTTTCTCCAAATAACTTTCCTTCAAATGTCAAAAGTTTGTTATCAACTGGCATGCTTGATGGGGTTCCCGTGAAATATGTTTCATGGTCAAGGGAGGTGAGATTAATATATATTGCATGAAATTTTCATAGGTGTTTAGAGAGAATATGCATGGTTTGACGAATAAGTTTCTTTTGAAATGTGTTAACCTTATTGCTTGGCAGAAAAATCTTAAAGGAATTATAAAGGGAACTGGGTATTTATGTGGCTGCCAGGAATGCAACTTCTGTAAGGTAATTGACTCGCTATAACTTTAGTTTCTTTAAAAAAAATATGTACAAGTTCAAGATGAGTTTCATGACATTCAATGCATCATGCAGGCTCTGAATGCTTATGAATTTGAGCGTCATGCTAATTGCAAGACTAAACACCCCAACAATCATATTTACTTTGAGAATGGGAAGACCATCTATGCGGTTGTTCAGGAGCTGAAGAACACTCCTCAGGAGATGCTGTTTGATGCAATCCAAAATGTGACTGGGTCTCCAATTAATCAGAAGAATTTCCGCAGCTGGAAAGGTAATGCATTTATAGGTGATTTTGCGCAAGTAGCTTAACACAAATGTCAAGTAATTTTCTTTAATCCCTTATAAAATTTCTCTCCTTTCTTTTCTTATTAGCATCATATCAAGCTGCCACCCGTGAACTTCAGCGCATCTATGGAAAGGATGAAGTTGTCATTCCATCTTGAGATGAAGATCCTAGTTATAGAATATATGAGGCAGTGTGTTCTGTGCATAGCAGCATATATATTTGGTAAATTATCAACTTGCTTTGGGATTTTAATAATTTTGAGGAGACAAGGCTTATTTAGATTTTTATCCTAAACTTTTAAAAAATAAAATCTAAAGTTATAATTTCAGACAATTTAATTAAATCTGTTAAAATTAGAATTAACTATCATATATGTGTATGATTGGCACTAGAGGGACCTTGTATGTTGGTTGAGGAGATAGCTGTTCCACTTTGAGGGGACAGAAGAGGCCTTGATGGAAGTCATGCAACAAGCCTCTAGTGTGCAGTACCGATCATCTATACCATAGCCTAAAGCTATGAGTTGAAAAAGAAAAATGAATAAGCATATATTGCACATACTCCAAGGATTTCAAAATGGGTCTAGAGCTCTATATTTGAATGTGATGACCACTGTTACTGGTTGAAAATTGCTTGCAAATACTTGTCATGCCTTGAGAGGTCCAAGCTAGATATTTCTTTATATTACTTTTAAAGTTTAAACTCTTGTGCTGATTGCATCACCATTTAGCGAGTGTCTAGTGTAGTCGGCTAAATTCTTTCCGTAACCACATAGTAGTAGTAACTCTGCCGTATTTGACCATATCGACATCATGATAACGGGAAGGCAATTAGGAATGCACTTGTGTTTTTTCTGGTTCGTAAGTCCAGTGCGCATCTCAGTGTGCTGATATGCTAGTTTTGGTGATTCAGTTTGTATGTAGTCATTATCCTTGCGGGTCTAGGTTATTGGTCCGGGGTTCTGATTAATCCCACCTATAGTGGGAATTCACCATCCGAGCATCATTGGCTCTCAACATCCAATTCCTGTAGGGTTGCAGGGTTACTAGTCCTTAATCATTATGTTAGCAGCACAAGCTAAGAATCCCACATGTAAGAGAGTCTAGAGAATATTCCTACCATGAAAAGAGAATGGAAAAACTATATAATACTAGTTTTCTATCATTATGATACATATATTTGCACAATAATCACTTAAATTTTCAAGGGTAGAAGTTTGACATCCAAGTGTTTAGAGTATATAAATCAGATCGCAGTGTTGCATAGTTTCCATGCAAAGGTTAGTATAGTGCCTTCCATCATAGTCTATGAATAGAAATTCTAACTTTGAACGTTTTAATTATAATTTCGACTTTTGAATTGGCCATTGAGTTTAGAAAATTTTTCCTACTTCACTTTTACTAGACATCTCAAAGTAGCAGTTGAGACTTGAGAGATTGAATACCAATCACTCATCCAGACAAACACGATGTCTTAGATCAGTGTTCTAATGTTCTATTGGTCCTATCAATTATATTCTCAACCCAGTGTAAACAACTTTCTTCATATGTCATGTAGTGAAGTTTAAAATGGTAAATTCTTAATTTCTTATTACAAGAAGCTCAACAATATCATTAATGGCAAAGATGGACAGTGTCATCTTTGTTGCAATGCCTTCAAGTCATGTATATGTTATTTCATGAAGTTGCTGGATGTTAATTTGATTCTCCACTAGCAATAATTGGAGTATACTCTACACTTAAAATTAGCAGTAGAAACAAAACTTAGGTCCACTTATTTTATTAAAATTTTGGGTAAATTACTATTTAGTCCCTAAAGTTTGACCAAATTAACTAACTCATCACTATTTTTTTGAGAAACTAACTAATTAGTCTCTCAGTTTTGGTTCCGTCAAACTATTTAGTCCTTTCGTACAGTTTTTTACTTTTTCTGTTAATTGTTTTAAAAAATGACTAAAATACCCTTATATATATAATAAATATAATTTTAATTTTATTATTTTAAAATAATAAATAAAAAAATTCAAATGAATAAAAGTGAAAAATATTTATATACTTATATAATAATTATAATTAATATTATTAAATTATAAAATTATTTATTATTATATAATTATTATATATAATAAAAAATAAAAAATATTTATATTAATAAAATTAAATAATTAAATGATTATTATTTAATTATTATTTAATTTTATTAATTTGAATTTTTTTATTTTTTATTTTTAAATAATAAAAATAAAATTATATTTATTATATATACGAAGGCATTTTAGTCATTTTCTTAAAAATTTAACAGAAAAAGTATAAAAATTAGACAGAATGACTAAATAGTTTGATGGAACCAAAACTGATGAACTAATTAGTTAGTTTTTTAAAAAATATGGACAAATTAGTTAATTTGGTCAAATTTTAGGGACTAAATAGTAATTTGCCCTAAAATCATTAAATTTGATTCAAAAGGTAATTTTTGAATATACAAACTGTGTATGAGATTTTTTTAATTTTTAGTTTAATTGAGTTTTTTTAAAACAAATGATACCAAAAATAATTTAAAATGATTAAATGTTAAAAATTTTAATTTTAAATTCTAAATTAAATTATTAAACACTATCTTATTCTCGACAGACATACAAATAACAAGTATGAAAATATCTTTTATTGTAAAAAATAAAGAAAAATAACCCTTAATATTGTAAAAAAGGATAAAAATAATAATAATAATAATGCAGCTAAGTTTGGTGCTAATCTCATATCTTTCTTCTATAACACAATAGCATTTAGTAATTGTTGGTCATACAGCACTAGAAGGCCTTGTTTTGTGGACATGGCAACCAATGCCCAATTCCCATGTAGATAAAATTACCGTATGATTTGCAATTGATAGAGAAAAAAATCTCCCATTATGGAATTGCAATTGAGATGTTAATTTACTCAGTATGCAGTAGTGGAGCAATGAATTAGTTTCCACTGCCATGAATTTGGGGATTTGATGGCATTGAACTGATTATCATATGAAGTTGACAGCAATAAGATGGAACTAGATTTAAATATTCATTTTTTGTGAGAATAGACAGCATTTTATTTGATGGATTTCCACCTCTTGATTAGATTTACCTTCGGCAAACTAATAGAGAATTGGTTGTCATTTTCATTATAAAAATCCAATATTTATAAGATTATCTAATGCTACAAAATGATGTACATTTAAAGTTGGGATTTTTTGCACCCAAAAAAAAAAAAAAAATTGGGATTTTTTAAATAATAATGATGATAATTTTGTTATGCTTTCAAATATTTGAATGGATCTGAAATTGTTTTTTTCACTAAATTTATTTTGATAGCAAATGAACCATCAATGCCGGAGCTAGGGGGCATGGCCTCCTCTAATTTTCAAAGTACAAAAATTATAAAAATTTAATCATATATTATATTTGATCTCCTTATTTTAAGTGAAAATTTTATTTAAATATATAAAAATTTATTTAATTATATATACCAGCTTGATGTAAATTACAGTCTAAACTCCGTCACTGTGAACCATGAAATCCATTCAATATATATAAAGTTTTTATTTTTATTATTATTATTTCTCTATGTTGTGTTTGTTTCATGATCAAGTAAACTATATATGTTCATAACATTCCAATTGAATGGAATTACTATAAAAAAAAAAAAAAAAAAAAACATTTCTATTGTTTTCTTCAAGCACATGGAGAAAACTTGGTGGTTTTGATTATTATTGTTTCTATCATTTTTGTGTTTGTTTCATGCCTTAAAAAAAACTATGTTAATGTAAAAAAAAATTAAAAAAAAAAAAAAAAAGAACTTTGAAATTTCTTTTTCTCATTTCTTTCCCTCACCACATGTAGAAACTTTGGTGATTTTGATTTGATGAATTGTTTAAATTCATTCCACTTATTATATATATATATATATATATATATATAATGGGCCAATTACTTCCACTAATTAATATCTATATATACATACAAAAGAATAATGAAATTGAAGAAAAGTAGACATATATAGAAGTAAAATACAAACTTGATCACTATAAGCTTTATTGTTTATAATAATACATTAATTATGTATGGATTTTCACAAAAAAAAAAAAACACTTTCAAGGCAATGCCTAATCTAAAACTCTATATGGTTCTCATAAACTTAAAAACACAAAAAGATTAAAAAAAAAAACATATTTAGAAATAAATTAGTACATGTAGATAGCTTAAATTCCATGTATTTTGATAGTTACTTTCAACTTAATTACCATTCCAATTAATTAATTCAAAGGGATTCATTGGTAGGTTTTACTTTGGTGATATCAATGGCAACAAATTCTTGATTTGAAGTAGTCTCTATCCTCTCATTTATAACAACCATTTGTGAAGTAGTTGCTGCAGCTACCTTATCATTGCTTGAATTTAATGGAGATTGATCCTTGCTCTTACCCCACAACACTAGGTATAGTCCAATAACAATCACTAGTGCTCCAATCACCCTACAATAAAACATCAATAATTATTACCTAATTTAGTTACACTCCAAAGTCACAATATTTTCAAATTCCATTTTTTTAGCTATTACATTAGTAGTACTTTAATATTAATAATAAAAAAAAAATCTTAAGAGCACTGGTTAAAAAATAATAATAATTCAATTGTAATTAAATACAATTTTATGAAAATCTCTATTTTTTTCTCACTTAATTTATATTTAAATTAATTTTATTATAAATAATTGCTTTCTAATAAGTGTCTCAAATAATTGTTTTCTAACAAGATTTTATCCCAAGTAATTAATTTTAATTGTAATCTTAAGACACTTATTAGAAAAACTGTTAGCCAAATACTTATATCTTAATACAAAATATCAAAATTTCAAATTCTAACATGTTTTCATTAAGAATTTTGAATGTATAGAAAAAATTTCCATTTTAAGTTAAAAAGATATGATAAAAATATATAAGTGTTGTGTATTTAATAGTTTTTTTTTTAATTAAATTTCAAACTTATAATCTCAGTTTTGGTTACATATATAGATAAAAGGATTTAATTAAAGAAAGAGAGAGATAGTCACCTTCCCAAGTACACTATCTCTGATAAGACAAAAGAGCCAATAATTGTAACAATAACCATACTTAAAGGACTAAAGGCAGTCACAAAAACAGGACCCTTTGTCTTCATTATCACTCCTTGTACATAATAAGCAATTCCTGAACAAATTACTCCCTGAAATATAAAATTGTAAATAATTTTTCTTTTAATTAAGGAAAAAAAAACCCACATTAATTACCATAAAAAATCTAAATACTTACACTATAAACAGAAGCTAATAATTTAGAATCAAAGTGTAAAGACCAAGCAGAGGGATTGCCTCTTTCCATTATAACAGCAAATATTGATCCTTCAATAGTTCCCATCAAGCATATCAAAGCTGTTAGAGAAAGCTCAGCTGGGTATGTTTTTAGTGTTATTGCCTACAAAAACATTAATCAAATAATATTATTGTTAATTAGAAACTTGATAAAATATCCTTGATTATTCAAATAAAAAAAAAAAAGATATAGATATGGCCTTGTTTTTATAATAAGAATTAGATTAGAATAAATAAAAATATATAATAATATTCTTTGATATGTTATATGTAGTAATTAACCCACTAATTAATATTCTTTGATGTGATTATATGTCAAATAAAAAAAAAATAATGAGATAGGTATAGATGTGTAATTAAATTATTAATTAATTACCTGAAGAATTATGAAACCAGACCAGCATAAGCAACCAATTCCAATAAAAAAAGCACCCTTAATGGTATCCTGAGAAGTTAATCCATTAGTAGAATCATGATTAACATATCCTTTAGTCCATGGTAAATCCAATATTCCCCCTTTAATTAGAGTCATTATCATTGCTCCTCCCACTGTCACTAATGTCCCCAACACCTTTGCCCAACTATGCACTTTTCTCCAATTAACCTTCTCAAGCCTACAATATTATAAATTTAATTATAATATAATTAATTAAAACCCTTAATTAACAAAATTAAATAATATAATATAATTAATTAATTACCTTAAGGCCCAAGCCATAAGAAATGCAAAAGCAGGGAGAATATTACACATCGCTGAAGCAAAAGTTGCTGTGGTATATTTCATGCCAGTGTAGTATAAGTTTTGGTCAATAGTTGGTCTGCATAAATTAATAATTATCTAATTAAGTTTAATATATATAAGAAATGAAATAATATTAATATAAATTATGGTCAATATTTATATTATATAATAATAATAATAATAAATCCTCACTCCAATAAGCCAAGCAATATTATCTTAACAAAGATGGAGATTGTCATTTTTGGCCTCACTTTCCTGCATGTGATAAAAAAAAAAAAAAAAAAAAAAAAAAGAGTAAAAATTTGATTATTAGTTATAATTATAATAACATGTATATAAATATATAACTCAAGAATTAATTATTAATGAATAATCAAAACTCAAAAATATAATAAAGAGAGAGAGAGAGAGAGACCTATCAAAAATAATAGCAAAAGGAGCAATAACAATGGTGGCAACAGCATGCCTATAGACAACCAAAACATGTTGGCTCATCCCTTGATTTAGAGCAAACTTTGAAATTAAAGACAATCCTGCATACCCAAATTGTAAAAAAATAACAGCCAAAAATGGCTTTGATTTTTCACAAAATTTAACCCATGATTCCATTTCTAATTATAATGAACTCTCTTAATTAAATATTTCTCTTAAAAAAAAATCACTCTTAATTAACTCCTCTATAATGTGAAGATGAGAAGCTTAATGTTGTTTAGAACTCATATATAGAGGGAATTTTTGATAGATAATTATCAATATCAACACGTCTTTTGTTTAAACTCTAGGGATTCCACTAACTATAAATTTTGAGAGAGTGCTAAAACCACAATTTTCCATTATATATATAAACCCATAAAGAAGAGTCACTTTTCAAATAATTAATAAATATATATATCAAACACCATTGTTGTTGCTGTGTAGCTAATGATGAGAAGAAGAAAAGGAGAGGCTGATTTCACTAAGCAAATGTTGTCTTATAAAAGTGGACTTTGTTGGGTAGGGTTTTTCTTAAACGTAACTATATAAAATTTAAAGCATATAATTGAGGATAAGAAGTTATGGGATAGTATAGGATTTTGTTGATGGATTTCTGGTTTTTCCCCTTTTTTATGCCTTGTTTAAATGCTTTTTTTCATGTGACAAATGAAGAATATCATTTTTATGGCATTACTATATCATGTGATAATCTTTGGTATGAACTACAAACTACAACAATCATCTTTTAAGGTTGAAAATTTTTGAATTCTAATATAATCGGAGTCAAATTTATCAAAAAAAAAAAAAAAAATTATTTAAGTAATGTAAATTTTTTTAAAGTATCAAGGAAAAAAATTAATAGTTAATAGTGAAATTCGAATCCTAATATTAATTTTTAGATAGCATGTGGCATATATATATATATAATCTCATCACCTTAATTAATTACCACCAAACAATCATCATTTTCAATACTAATCATTCTCTTGCATAAGTTTTACTACATTAAAACAGACTAAAATACCAATTACCAATTATTCATTTCAGTTCTCTGGCAAAAAAAAATAAAAATAAAAAATTATTCATTTCAGTTTTAATTAATTTCACTGCAATGACAAGTGAAATTAAGGTAAAACTAGGATATAGGTATCCATTTTAATCTTCTAAAGATATTTAAAATAATAGAGTATATGGAATCTAGTCATTACTCTATAGTATAGTTTAATTATATGTTTATGTGCGCCATTATACTACTAATTTAATAGTTGAATAACTCACTAAAGTATAATTTAATGGTAGGTATATATACGATTTAAATAAAAAATTCAGATATGAATTCTCTTCTCATGTAAAAAAAAAAAAAAAAAAAAAACAAAAAAAAAAAAACTAAAACTGTTAAGTATCTATCTTGTATATAAGAGTTCAAGAATTCATCAATTTCAAACATTTTTTCTTTTAAAAATATTTTGACATAAAAAAAAAATAATGCACAAATTCCAAAATATTAATTTTTTATGAATATATGTAGATGGGAAAATGAATGGAAATAATTAAACAATTGTGAAAACTCCTGAGGACATCATATATATGTCAAAAGGTCTGTACTTTTGTCTTATTATGCCACCAAAATTGACAATCATATCTTATATGATCAAAAAATGTCATGGAAACATCAACGGCTTAAATTAGCAATATACGTGTGTTCGTAGGAGTCTTATTTTTTCTTATATAAAAATAATTTTTATATCGTTTTCATAACATTCAGACATTCTTTCATTAATCTCTCTCTAATTATAATAAATTAAAATTTTTGAATTAAAATTTACATTAAATATAATAAGTAATTAAAATTTTTACAATTTAAAATTTATATCATTTATTTCATTTAACACTTAAATTTTTAATATTTTATTTTTAATTGTATCATACACCACCTAAAATAAGTATTAGTCCATAGTTATTATTTATTACTTGTCAATTATCTTAATAATATATACCTCTCTATGAACTTGATTGGTGCATTCTTTACCATTCCATTAGTATTTTAATCTAGATTTTGAAGTGGTGCATACTTAATTTGCCAATAATAGTTTATTAATTAATCAAGTCAAGATATTTATAAACAATAGGATAGCTTCTCATTAATTCAAGGCCTTAA
>CATKHJ010186942.1:0-11800 GCA_949750685.1 Vernicia montana
GCATGAGTTTGTTCTTTGGGCTTGAGGTTTTAACCAAACCACATTGGGCTGACTTAAATGGAGTAGAAACCCATTAAAGCTTTACAAAAGTCATTGACATCGACAGCACGAATATGAGAGCATCCTTCTTCTTCGGGTCCAAAATAGAGTACAAACTTATCATTCTTCGAGTCGGGCCATGATGCACTGAGGAGTGATAATGAGTAACAAAAGTATGATATCTGAATTTCAATTGAACTCGAGTACTATTCTTTCGTTTGTGTTTTCCCTTTTGCAGCTCTTCATCTAACTCATTGTAACCAATTTGTCAATTCATTTCCTCCATCACCAAGGATCCCATACAATAAAGTTTCATTTCATCTCATTAAATTATAAAATCTTTAAAAGTGGGCTTCTGTTTGGGGTTTCCTTTGTCGTTAAGGGATTCCAGTCCCTGAACTTTGTATCAAACATGTCTTAGCTTCTAGTAGCACGTTACATATAACCAGAAACACCAGAAAATATGAAAGCAGGCATACCCGTTGCACAGGAGAAATAAAAAAAAACTATTATTAGAAGATGAATTTTTATTTACCCACATATTGCCTGGCAAAGGCTGTGAATACTCTCTTCTGGTTCCTCATAACGAGGATTAGACACACGAGTTGTAAATTCTCTTTACACAGATTGATTCAAACAACATTCATCCTGAACAAGAGAATACCATAAAAAGAAGAAAACAAAAGTAGTAAATACCACTTACTGCCAAACTAGCCAAACTGGCCTGATCCCAGCAGAGGCTTGCAACTGGAATGGATGTTTATCTATGCGTTTAAATGGATCTACTTTTTGTCAATATTAGAAACCGTCAAAACATTATATCTTGTTGCTGTTTTAGGGGACGGCAACATTCTCCTTAGCAAGAGGAGCGATCTCCTCCCCTTCAATACCAGGTTCACTGCCAGCAACCTCCAGGCCTAGGAGCATCTTCTCCCACAATCTTGCTGGTCCCTGCATCAAACCAAAGTACACTTTCAAGTTGACAATGAAATACATCTTCCTAAAATTGCTCCTCTTTAACTTTAAAATTGTAAGAGAGAGTCTTGGTAATGTACAAACCTTCCATGAAAGATCTTGGGCCATGCAGTTCTGGATCATTTCTTTCAAAGCAGCAGTGGCATAAGTGGCAAGAGCTCTTACGACAGTTGTAACTACTGCAGCTACATCGGCTGGATCAATTTTGTCACACTGCATTTGGGGAGTCTCATTATTTCAGTATTAACTGAGGAAAAGAATTGAAGTGACCACAGCAATAGCTTATTTAGCATTTTACTTACTTCAACGTGGAAGGCCCCCATTTGGAATCCTGTGTAACCTTCTTTAACAGTGTCAACAAGACCACCAGTGGACGCAACAATAGGCACCTGCACCAAAATTTACATATTATTTAAACTGCTAATTGCCATTAGCACAATCAATAAGAAATTCAAGCCATGAAAAATCCTAAATTAGTGGACCTGAAATAGGAATAACAACCACAGAGAGAGAAGTAAAGGTTTAGTGCAATTACCGTTCCATATCGCATAGCATGCAACTGAATGAGACCACAGGGCTCAAATCTACTTGGGACCAACATGAAGTCAGCACCAGCTATGATCATATGGGCCAAGGGAACATTGAATTTTGCAACTCCTCTAGCCCTATCAGGGTACAAAACCTCCAGCTGTTGAATCTGCTTTTCAAAGCCTTTTTTGCCAGTTCCCTAAAAGCAACAATAGAATAACAGGTTACATCGTCAACTTCAATACTGCATGTCGAAACAGAAGTAACATGAGGAAGGAAATTCTTAATTGTGATACTTACAAGGATTACTATTTGCACGTTGTATTTAACCAACTCTGAAATAGCTGCAACCATAATATCTGAACCTTTTTGCTCTTCTAGTCTACCAATGAACCCAATTAAAGGAACATTCCTATCAACAGGCAATCCGACTTCTGCTTGAAGAGCTTCCTTCAACAAAGGCTTTGCGTCCATAACCTGAAGAAGAAATCCCAATGGTCACCCTCTTTTGACATTGCATGTGTAATGTTTGGGAACTTCAATTTACTTTTTCAAGGCACTTACAGTCGTGGCATCATAGTTGATATCAATGTATTTATCTGTAGCAGGATTCCATTCCTGGACATCCATACCATTTACAATACCAGTAATGCCAGTTTTACGAATGATGTTATCCAGCTCCACACCTGTTTCTTTTCCAGAAACAAGTTCTTGGGCATAGAATGGGCTCACAGTCAAAACCCTGTCTGATTCTAATACTCCAGCTTTCATCCAATTGATTTTCCTACCCTTCACAGGCTTGTTATACCTAGCAAGAGAAAAGCCTTCAACACTTGCAAGACAAATAATTCATGAAACCCATAAATAAATGGAAATTCCAAGCCAACAGCCTCAGTAATCATACCCATCGATAAAGTCAAAAGAGCCCTTGAATTGATCTGGCAAATTGAGAAGTGAGAAGTCTGTGAAGGCAAATCTGCCCTGATATGCAATGTTGTGGATGCAAAAGGCGACCTATCATCAATACCAAAAACATAAATTATACAATTATTCAAATTCCGAGCAAGGGCAATCAATAATCATATGTTATTCAATTCCAGTAAGTGAAATAAACCTTGGCAGTCTGGTAAATCCCCAAAGGTTTGTAAATGGTTTTTAAGTAACATGGAAGGAGAGCAGTATGCCAATCATTGGCAATGAAGACAACATCCTCTCCTGCATTAAGAATTTAAGACAGCAAATGGTGTTTTAGTGCAATTACTTTCCAACATAGAAATTGAAAATCACAGTTACATTTTGTGAACAGGTGAAATACCATATGGTCCTGAGAAATATTTGTTGCTGTTCAAGTTCAGAACTCTGGGTGCCTCTAGAGCAGCCTGAAAGAGTTAAGAGTAAGAAAAATGAATATCCACTATCAGCTATGCAAAATATAGAGACTAATGAAGTTCTATCAACTACCATGCTACATATGGAGCATGAATTCCTATATATGAAATCACTTTTTAAGAAGAACTATCAGTTTAAAAATAGGGAAAAAAATCCTGTTCTGCAATTTAGGGGGAAGAAGAAAAAGCATATGAAACCATGTATACTTACCAGACACAACAAGCTAAATCTCAGTTGGTTGTCCTTGTAATCAATTCCTGCTCTGGGGCCATAGATTTTAGACCCAGTTTTGCCCCATACCTGAACATTCAAGCAATTTTAGGATCAGGAAAAGGACAACCAATTAGAATCTCTGTGTCCTATGAAAGTTTATAGTTTTGCAAAAGCTTATACAACCTTCTCAAGAAACATTGGGTGATCCACGAACACACGATCAACTCCTCGCTTGTAGCAGTGGAAAAAGCGGATAGTTTCAATTCTATCCCCAACTTTAATCTGCAAATGAAAGCTCCATCAACTGAGGAAACAGTCCTCCAACAGGGATTCGAAATACAGAAAAGAAGACGAAAGCAATAATGACACAGTACCTGCACCAATACACTAGTGTCCCATGCATCCTTGTACTGGTCATAGCGGGGAGAGACAGTCATGACGCGGTGCCCTCTTGCCTGGACAAAAAATTAGATGTATTAAGCCAAAGGCTTAAGCAGAAAATGAACAAGAGAATACTCATCTACTCACAGCCATGGCAGAGGGAAGTCCTCCAAGAACATCACCAAGTCCTCCAGTTTTGCTCCATGGACCAACTTCAGCTCCAACAAAGACCAAATTCATTCCATGCCCACAAATGATTTTGGCAGAAGGCCTGTCATTCTCGGTGGCAGACACTTTTTTCCCAGCTTTTGTAGCAAGTGCCTTTGATTGTGTCCTCATTTGAAGCTTATCCAACATGTTCAAGGACCTTAAACCATAGTGAGTCATGCTTTGACTCCTCAGTCCAATCTGAGCCAAATTAGCCTTTGTTTCTGATCCATGGCTGCTCACATGTGAGCTCCTCGAAACAAAGTTAGAAGCTGTTACTGTTGCCATAGTACTCTCCTTTCTTGATCAAGAAATTAAAATTAAACACAGAAAAACAAATACAAATCAGTGAGAATAGAAAGTTGCACAAAAAAGAAACCCAAAGGATGAATACATAAAATATATGTGTGTATATATAAATATCAGTAAATCTATAAAACAAACTAACGAGAAAATCTCTCAAGAAAATCAATGAAATCTCAAAAAATAAAAAGAAACAGAAAAGCGCTACTTACAAGCTTAGCTTAGTTACGTGTAGACTCAAAATGGTGATTGTGGAGAAGAGGAGAAATGGGTCTCTGCAACTCCACCAGCTCCGTTGAGAATTAAAGTGAAACTTTTGGTAGCAAAGAAGAGGGGTTTTGTAGAGATGGCAAAATACGATCCGGCCCCACCACGGTGAATTGGGACATCGTCCTGCCCCGCCCCGTCCACAATTTTCACAGCAATTTCATAAAATTAATATATATTAATTTTTTATTATAATTTCATATATATATATATATATATATATATATATATATAAATTATTAATTTTTTTTAAAATTATATTATTATTATTTAAATATTAATTAATAATATATAAAATTTAACAGTATAATATTTTTATTAAAATATATAAATTATGAAATTTTAATATTAATAAAATTATAAAAAAATAAATAAAAATTTCCGTCTCGCGTCCATTCTAAATATGATTTATTTTATTTTATTTTTGCTTTGACTGTCAATAAAATGGATACGTGAATCTCAAAATCTGTCTCGCCCTACCATTGCTATCCCTAAGATTTTGTAGCGAGTAAGCAGGATGCACGTGCCTATTACACGTGGCGGTAAGATAACGGTTGGGGAATACTACCAAAATCACTAGGCACCTCAAAGCTTTTCGGTTTTCTGAAATCACGTGAAATGGGTCCCATCCTTTCCATTTGGTGATGTGATTCAGTGGGGATATGCGATTTTATTATTTCTCAGGTCCCGGGAAACGACACCGTAACGCTACTTCTTCTAGTTCTAGTGCTTAACATTTCGAAATTAGTGGGATTTTTGTTGGGTCCATTCACTGGTGTGACGACCCATCACCTCTGAAACGAGGTTTGCTGCCCGTGAAAGTAGCTTTCAATCAGATTTTATTAAAATAAAATATATATATATATTTTTTTTTGAAATATGAACGGTGGATTGAAAGGGTAAGTAAAGGTCAATGTCATCTATTTGCGGTTCTACTTGCATAAAGGCATTTCCAATAATGATCCAATTTCAAACTATATTATATGTTAAAATCAGATCGAATCAGTCGGTAGGATTGATTAAATAAAAAATCGATCATTGATCTGATTTTTAAATCATAAAAAACTAAAAAAATTATGAATCAGAAAAAATCAGTTCGAACAAAAAAAAATCGAAAAAATAGGTGATCGGTCGAACCGAATTTTTTTAAAAGGACATCGTTTTGAACCAAAAAAATTAAAAAAAAATGGCAGATAAATTAAATTAGATCAATCGGACCCATCGGACCATGTACTAACAAAAAAATCAATTTCACCTCCGGTCCGATTTTAACAACATTAATATTATATTAAAAACAATTCAATTCATTATTTTAATTTATCTCAAAAAAAAAATATAAATATTTTAACAATACTTTTTATTTTATTTTTTATTAATAAATTTACAATTTCATTTCATTATACATAAATTTATAATTTCATTCTCTTACCTTACATAAATTTTTTGCTACTAAATAATATAATCTTTTTAAAAATATTAAAATAAATTATTATTATTATTATTATTATTGCAATATCATTTCTTTTACATTATATAAAATTTTTACTGCTAAAAAAATATAACAAACTATTATTATTATTATACTATAATTTTATTTCTTATACTTTACATAAAATTTTAACTACTATAAAAAATAATCTAATTTAAAATATTATAAAATAATATTTTAATAATAATATAATAATTTAATAATAATAATTTTTTTATTAATAATAATAACACTAATAATAATTTAAAAAAAGAAATGAAAAACAAGAAAAAAATATTAAAATATTGATTAGCGATCTATCTCTCTCCTTAGATTTGATGAGAGAGAAATGAACTTTTAAAAAAAAATTTAAAAAAAAGATAAATACAAAATTTATTGAAAGAAAAATAATGTGATATAATTTTTTTTTTATTATTATTAAGAAGGCTTTTAGTAATGCTCTAAAAGCATCCAACGATACTTTATATTTTATTGAAAAAAAAATATCTTTTAAGGGATGCTCTAACATTCATGTATGATTGTTGGTCCATAAATCATGAAAATGCCATTCATGAGTTAGCCAAAGATCTTTTGCTTGTTATTATCCAATTCGCTACGTTTTAAAATATATATCAATGAAAGTTTCAACATATAATATATAATTACAAATTAAAATTCAAGTATAAATATAACTTATTATTTTTCTTTTTCCTCGATGATAGGGCATTAGTAAAAGAAACAACCAAAAGAAGAAAAGAAGAGGGTGCAATTTCTTTCTTTTTTCTGCTAGGGTTCATCCTTTGGTTGCGCCACCCAGATCTGCTCCTTGGGTTCTCTCTGGTGGCCACAATCACTGGTGGAGATACTCGTCGGTTTTCATTTCTGCTTGTCTTTTTCTTTCCTTGCCTTATAATAAGGCCATATTGTCTCTTTTGTGGGCTGTTTTGGTTTTCTTTGTTTGGGATCTTTTTGTGTTGTTGTTGATATGGATTTCTGTCTTTAAATCTCACGGCGGTGATGTTGTTCATCCCTACGATCAAATCCGGCTCTCTCTCAAGTTCTCTTTTTTTTGGTGCTTCTGGAAAGAGGAAAAAGGAAAAGGAGGGAAGAGTTAGTTGACGAAGGAGTCGACGCACTATGCTCTGGATTGGCTATTGTTTTGATTGGCACGACTTTCTTTGTTCCTGGAGGCCCATCTTTCCGGCCATGGAAGTGTTGGTTGATGAAAGGTGGCCTCTATGTGTTTGATCTGACGCCTTGTTGGTGGATCAGCTTGAAGATCAGAGAGTACAAGTTTTGGTGGAGAAATTCTTCTTATTTCCTCCGATCTCTAGTCGTCGCCTTCTGTCTTTTATGGCTACCAACGACATACTCATCCAAGCAAGCGGTGCGAAGGAAGTCTGTTGGGGCATAAGCTTCGAGTAGGAGGATGAAGATTAAGGGCATTATTGTCCTTTCCTTCGTCCTTAGGCCATTAATTCTTTGGGCTTTAAGCCCCTATTTAACAAACCATTTTATGGCAAATATTCATTGGATCATTGATTCAATTACAATGCCTTTATTTGATTTTTTCAGTCTATTATGTTATTCAACTTTTTGGGTTTCAAGTCCATAAATCTTATCAAATAAACTTTTTCTTTGGGAAAAAAAAATCATTTTTTAACATTTTCTTTAAAATAAAAGCGTATCATTTAAAAATAATCGATATACAATACCATTACATCTTAAAGAACCAACAGACCCACTCCCAAACACTAAATACTCCACTTCTAGAAATTTCATACTGAGGCCCAAAGATGCTCCTATATACTCCAATGTCCATATATATCATACATGTTAATTGAAATATGCAATTACAAAGTTTATCAAAATCATCACCAAACAAATGAATCTTGATTTTACTGTCATGATTTGATCCATCATCTAGGTGGCAGACCAAAAATATACTATGATGCAAATACCAGGGATTCTCCCATTGTCTCATTTTGGGGATTTCTCCTTAATTATCATATAAAATAATATAGTTCATTTATTTTGCAGTTCTGAATGGATTTGCATTAAAGGTGGCGCATAGGAAATACATACTAACACAATGTTCATCAATCTTCAAACCCAAGTTCAATAGTTCGATTCGTTCTTCTCGCTGCTGATCTCATATTCTTCATAATCTACCTCACTACCATCAAATGCTCCCATTCTTTACTAAATACATAATGCATTGCAAGAAAATGCCGTCCAATGGTAACATGCTCAATTATCTGACAGACACAAGAATTGTTAGTTTTAGCCCATTTAAACTGATGGTTTATCCTTGACATAAGCCTCATTAGAAAATTCTGCCCTAACCCTTCCTATATAACCCAAAACTTTCAAGTATATCTGGATGGAAAAATTATTTAGCTAGATGATCTGCACATGTTTCGAGCCAATAACTAGCCATACGTTTGTCCGGTATCCATGGTAAGATTTTTGCCAAAGGAGCTACAGATGCTGAAAGGTACCGAAACGAACTAAAAAGGATAGGAATATTTCAAAATAATATTTGTGGCCAAGAGTTGTTTGTTCGAAAATGCCGTTCCCCTTGAGTTGGACCTCTATCATTGTGCTCCTCGTCTTCAAAACACAAAGGCCTTTTTGTTGGATGCTTCTGCTTGAGAAATGATAATTATAATTGCCAATTTCATATAAACACGACTTTAATATATAGGCTTGAGGATAAAATGCAACTGCAAAATTAAGAAAATCCCAGCCTGAAGATTTTTAACACGTCGAAAGTCATTTTCCCTGCAAAGATTGTGTCTTTTATTTAATCATGTGTAAGCATTTTGAGATCACATGTTCAAACAATTTGCCACCTTCCATTGAATTTAACAAGGATTCAAGTAACAGAAGCAGCCAGTCTCATTGAACTTCATATAACCATATTTAAGTTGATGTTCACTTGCAATTTTTTACCTCATATTTTATACTTTCCCAGTTATACGTCATATTTTTCTTGCACTTCCAGATAATTAAATTGAACAGTTAACACTTATCTTAGAAGTTAGAACTGCTTTCATTTCATTTGGGAAATGACAGACTAATTGATGCCGTGTTCGTCTAGTTTACTATTAAAAACAATAGGCATGTTTTACCCAACAACAAACGATAGAAAAATTAAAAAATAGTGCTTCTCATTGATTCTCTCTGCCGTTCAACAAAAATATCTACCAGCACACGCCACACGTTAAACACAAAACAATTTTTTTAAAATTTGAAAAAAGGAGTCTCTCCCAAAGCAGCTTTTTTCATGCTTTGCTTGAAAATTGAAATGAAAAGAACCTTGACACCAACTTGGGGATATTCTACTTTATGTCAAAGCATATCCTTCATTATTCCAAATTCTTAGCCCTACTGAATTTTTTTTTTTTTTTTTTTTTTTGGTAAATTAAGAAAGTTATTTCTTTCCCGAGCTAGTTGTTTTTATGCCCTCAAGAAAGGGACAAACACATAATCGCTCCCACCCCCATGACAAAAATAAAATAAAATGGGCCACAACATAGAGGCAAAGTGATATTGAAGTTATGGTTTTGCCTTTTTGCAGCAAAGTTTAACTGGGTTGTTAAATTTGATCGAAAGTTTCAAGTAATATACAGTTCACTGCCAACTCATTTTATCAGAGAGACAGTTCAATCAAACAAAGCAATTCATTACCAAATTGCCGCCTTCTTCCTGAGACAGACAAACAGGTAACAACTCATAAACAACGCAAAAAGTTGTTATACTACTAATTCAATAATTTTTACTAAGATATCACCACGCCCAGAAATTTCAAAACACCAAGAAGACATTGACAAAAACTTGGTGACCCTCGCGCCTTGGAGTTTATGGTTACAACATCAAGTATCAAATATGAATGCCATAACGCCTAAACTACGAAAATGACACAATTAACCGACAGAAGCCTTCCCTAAACCGAATAGATAAAAAAAACAAAAACAAAACAGCTCTCTCTTTAATCACATCTTACAACCAAATGGGGTTTGCCTCAACAAATGGAAAATAAAAGATGATTCTGCCTTGTCAGGTCATCTGTGGGCTGTAATCAGGGTTTCTATGAACCTCAACCCATCGAATCTTGGTGCGAATTTCTCCTCATCTGACGATGCACAAGCATGTTTCCCAATTGTATCAGTTGACCCCTAATCAAAAATCAAATTCAAATCTAAAATCATTTCTTTTGACGCATTTTATCAACTCTGTTTGTCATTTAATACTGCTATTAGGAATTGCAATTCTAAGCAGATAAACAAAACGGAGCATGGAATTAGCAAGAACAGCCAACAGAAATTAATTAAACAAGATGAACAGGCAACAGAAATTAATTTCTCAAAATTACAACTCAGCGTGAGTTTTCTCACTAAAGCACAAGCAACAGACAGAGTTTAGATCTAAAAACTCGTATTCAAATCAACTCATAAATTTCTCAAAAAGTAATCGCCAGATACTGCATAAGCAAAAATGAAATGAACATTTTCATTTTTTAGATGAAGAATAAAAGGCTCGAACAAAATACCTCATTGGAGGAAGAATATAAAGCCACGTCGCGATCTCCTGCAGGTGCAGGGGAAGAAGATAAAGCCACGGTGGACGCGGCGAGGACAGAAGCTACGAGAGTGCACGTTCCCTTCATTCTTAATATACAGTATATATGTATAATATCTTTCAGAGGAAGACCACGATGAGAGAAACGAACAAGTAGGGCGACTTAAAATGCGCGAAATCCGACGAGGCACGCCGGATCTCGACCACCGCTGCAATTCTTTGTTTGTTGTGCCTTTCAATTGCTGGTTATTGTATGAGTTTATATTTCGGTGGTTCCGAATTTAACGGTATTTAATTCTATTTTTAGTTCCGTCCACTCATCTTCAGCTAATGGGTAAGAGCCACGTGTAGCGTCAGTTTCTAGAGGTTGGGGTTAATTAAAATCAGAGCGGTTGAAGGTTAGGCGTGCAGCGGAATAGAGTGGGTAGGCGGGTAGGTTAGCGTTTTTGAACAGTAGAGAATAAAATGGAGATAGTGATAGTTGCTTTGATTGGAGAGAAAGTTCATATGTCTGTTGTGTAAGTTGTGAATTTCTTCTCATTTTTCCTACGCCAGATATGCTGCATTTTGCCTAAGCTCGATGCCGTTCCAATACTCAGTCAGTAAAAAAATATATATATATATTTTAAAGAAATTTCAATTGTCGAGGCAGGTTTTATTATTGTTTGTTTTGAGTGGGTATGAAATTTCAATCTTGTACAAAAAGAGCTTGATGTCAAGACATCAATGCCAGAAAAAGCTTCCAAAAATCAATCTCAATATATCTTTTTTTTTTTTTGCCAAAAAAAAAACTCAATATATCTAATTGCTTCTCTCATTAGGAGTTCAAATATTCTAATAAAGTAATATGAATTGCTATTGTTAGGAATTGTTTTCATATATACTTTCAAACCCGGACTGATTGAACTGTTCAATGGAAAAAATTGACAATCAGTCTAAAAGTCGGACTGAGTTACTTAATAAAATCGAAAAAATTTACACTAGAAAGATATCCGTGATTCAGTTAGATATCTAGTGATCCGGACAAATTAATTCGAATTTTTCAGATAAAATAGATTCTGTTATTTTTTTTTACCTATTAGAAGGTATAAAATGATATTATTTTTTGCTAAAAAATAAGTAACATTCGTTAGTTATTCTGATAATTTTCGTTAATTTTAATTATATGCATATTATATTTATTTTTAACATATAAATAATAAATATATGTTATTATTTAAAATTTTAATTCAATTTCTAACTCGTGATTCTATGTCTTCACCAATCTAAAGGTTGAGTCGAATTTGAAAACATTGATTTTCATGAATATATAAATTCTATAAAGACTAAAGATGAAATCAAGATTTGAAACTTATGTTTAACAAAAAAAAAAAAAAATTTGAAACTTATTTATCAAGATTCAAAACGTTAAAAAAAAAAAAAGAAAAAAGAAAAAAGAAAAGAGGA
>CATKHJ010186985.1:0-11080 GCA_949750685.1 Vernicia montana
TTTTATTTTTCAATATCAATCCATTGTACATGTAAATGTTAATTAATGTTATTATTTAATTTAATTATTTTGGAATAAAGGAGCGATTTTGTGATTTCCCTAGTACCCATAAGAGTTAGAGAAAATACTCTCATTTACTTATGGATGTTTAAATACTTGCTCTTTATTTTTTCACGCACTCATAATTATGCCATGATTATGCAATCGTCATTAAAACTTGCCATCTATGAAATCAATTTTCAAGTCAAATCAAACTTAAGATTCAAATTGAGATTATTTTAAAAACCAAAAAATTTAGTTCCCGAGCTCAACCTAGTTCGAAGACTAGTGACTTTATCCTTAGGTAAATTAATCAAAGATTAATGAATTAGAGTCAAATTGGGTTTTTTCCTTCATTTTCCTATTAAAAATAAAATTAGGGTGGTGACTCCCGAACCATTTTCAAAAATCAAATCAATTTTTCGAGGCGATAGCTGCTTCCAATCGTGAGCACCGAAACTGTACTTGAACCTCCCTTAAAAATCGCTCACCTTTCCTTAAGGCATATACAATTTTTCTGAGTGAAAGGAGGGGCGTTCGGGCGAGGCTTCGCAATTGGCATTGGTGCAATTGATAAGAAAGGTTCCCTTATTAAGGATGTTCTTTTAGTTGATGGATTGAAATATAACTTGTTAAATGTAAGTCAATTATGTGATAAAGGTAATAAAGTCATCATTGACTCTAAAGCATGCTTTGTCAAAACCTTGGTAGATGACAAAGTTGTGTTTAAGGGTGAAAGAGAAGGCAATACCTACTTAATTGACTTTGACGATTTAGCTAACCAAAACATCAAGTGTCATGTGTCTATTAGCAATGAATCTTGGTTTTGGCATAGAAGACTTGGACATGCAAGCATGGAGCTTCTTCACAATCTTAGCAAAGATGAGCTTGTTGATGGTCTCTCAAAGATCAAGTTTTCAAAATATAAGACACGTGGACCTTGTCAAATGGAAAAGCAACACAAGTCATCTTTCAAATCCAAAAATGTTGTAAGTACCTCTAAACCTTTTCAACTTGTGCATATGAATTTATTTGCACCTAATAGGATTGCTAGTTTGGGTGGAAAACACTATGCATATGTGTTAATTGATGATTACTCTATATTTACTTGGGTTAGTTTCTTGACTCATAAGAGTGATGCTTTTAGAAGTTTTACAAAACGTGTTCAAAATGAAAAAGGCTATTTTATTTCAAAAATTAGAAGTGACCATGGGAAGGAATTTGAAAATGAACATTTTAAAAAATTTTGTCTTGAATATGGTATTTCACACAATTTTTCGGCTCCTAGAACACCACAACAAAATGGTGTTGTAGAGAGAAAAAATAGAATCTTAGTGGAAATGGCTAGAACTATGCTCAATGAGTATGCTCTTTCCACATACTTTTAGGCCGAAGTCGTCAACACTTCATTTTATATTACAAATAGAGTTTTCAAAAAGCCTATTTTAAACAAAATCTCTTATGAGTTATGGAATGGAAGAAAGCCCAATATTTCATATTTTAGAGTATTTGGTTGTAAGTGCTACATATTGAACACCAAGGACAACCTTAGGAAATTTGCATCCAAAACAGATGAAGGAATATTTTTGGGCTATTCCACTTCTAGTAAAACTTATAGGGTCTTTAATAAAAATTCTTTGTTGTTGAAGAGTCAATGAATGTTGTATTTGATGAATTAAGCAAGTTTGATCTTGGAAAAGGTACTCTTGTTGATGATCTTGTAGGTGAATTTGAGAAGCTTGATGTTGATGACAACTCAAGAAAAGAGGAAATAATAGAAGATAATCAACAAGATCATGATGCTCAACCTCAATAACAAGAGGATCATACTCAAGGACTTCCAAAAGAATGGAACTATCCCAAGGATCATCCAAAGAAACTCATCATAGGTGAAACTTCAAAGGGAGTAAGTACTCGGTCTCACTTTAAGGCCTTAGATAATTATCTTGCTTTTGTTTCTCAATTTAAGCCAAGGACTATTGATGAGGCTCTTGATAATGAGTGTTGGGTGATTGCTATGCAATAGGAACTCAACCAATTTGAGAGAAACAAAGTTTGGGAACTTGTTCCTAGATTCCTAAACTATTCCATAGATTTCTGTTTTTTTTCCTTTTTTAACGTTATGGAGTTTTATTTTCCCATGCTTTGAAGTGACTTTTCATAAGTTTTAATCGTTACTTGATTATACTTTGCTAATCATTATGATATATATATTTTTAGCATATTATATTACTAATAATTGTTTTAAATAACATGCACCTTATTTTTTGCAGGCGAGCGCTTTTTTTACGCTTTGCTCTTCAAGGCAATAGGAAGGCATATAGCATTGAGTGCTCATTTCGCTTTTAACTACATTGGGCGATCTTTGACGATTGAGGGAGAGTGAGTGTTATTTCTAAAATCCTCACTTTGAGACGAATCTACTGTTACCCATTTTGTCACTAACAGCCGCTGATGATCGTTTTTCAATGACTTTCTAGTGAGTGTATCTCAACAGTCTAGAATTAGTTACAGACACTTAATTTGATATTTGAATTGGATAATTATGTATGATTAAGTTAATAATGAGTTCAGATTATTGATTATGATTAATTGAGATTTATTATGAGTATTATTTGGATTTTTTTTTCTTTTATTGTGTATTGTGAATTTTGTGTTATGAGGAAGAAGTAATGATATATTGTGTTATTGATATATGGAGGTCTAAATGGGGAATATGAGATTGATTGAGTTGATTCTATTTATCACACCCCACCTTCGGAAGTGTGACGGTTTTAGGGCATGGGTAACTATAAAGGTACCAATAACCCGTAGAACCCCTCACTCCATATTATAACACATTAAAACTCATTAATCATGATCCCAGGATTCTCAACCTGTATTAACAATAGTAGATATCTCATATATAGCAAATGTATATTATCCATTCAATGATGTTTTCGTCATCAATTGACATATTACTATATAAGATATTAATTTCTATAATTCGTTACAACATATCACATTACAACTTCTGACCAATATATAGTATTCAATTTATTCAATTACTGCAATACTATAAAACCATATCAATCTATGAAGCTCTAAATGATATGACCCAAGGAATCAAGTTTTGATCATCATACATTCAGCGAAGTAATTCCAAGCGGAGATTGATACTTGAGATCTACTTGCTAAGTCTGCTATTGGACCTAAAACAATTCACTATGGGGGTGTGAGAGAAGTTCAATGAGTACTTAACAATAAAAAAAATGAAACAGTGTATAAGAAAATGTTTATCAATAGAATTAACAATGTTTCATTATATCAATATGAAGGAAAAACTTCACAACAGTCAATAATAGTTGGAGTTCAATATTACCATTTTAGTAGAAATCAAAATTATTGGAAGCGGTATGCTTCCCACTTGTAAACATTAGAGTGGCAGCCTAAGCCTCGCTCACTCATACAACATCAGTAGCACGAGATTGATCAAATCTCATGGCTATGACCACCCTTCCTAGCTAGGGTTAGGTACGCTCACCCTACTCGAAGGCTTTACCATGTGCATATGATTGATTGGTTATCCCACATCAAATGAGGATTTCTGCTTTCAGGAATTCAATAAGAACATTTTTGATCAAGTAATGCAAGCATTTTGATATTATGAATCAACAATATACACTAATGAATCTTATAAGATTCAATGAAATATTGTCAATTGTAGGAACATTGGAATTCATATGAATAGATCAAATAGGTTCTCAAAAGAACATAGTTATAAGAAAGGTTTATCAATCAGGGTACACTGAATTTCCAAATGAAATGCATTGGCTCAAGAAAGGGTTCATTACAATGAGGAGATTAATACATAGAAGGTAGGTTCTTTTACAATATTTGACTTGAGTACAATTTTAGTACTCGTATTCAAATAACAGTAAGTAGGCCGAAAGCCTTATTGAAAAGGTTTCTCGAACACATTGATTTCATTAAAAAAAAAACATAAGGGTTTCAAAGTACTCACCTTAACTTCCTTAGCTCCTAACACAAGCTCTAGTACAATTGGAAATGATGCTCTTCAGTCTCCGGAACATCTTTCTTATTTTTTTTCTTTTAGGTTGTACATCGAACCATAGCCTTTATATCATACAATCAAAGATCTTGGTCAACTTATTTATTTTATTTCTAATTTTAACACTATTACATCTATATCTAAGACATATCAATTTTCTAATATTAATACAAGTCAATATACACAATAACATATATATGCATATATAAAAAGTTGCAGTACATTTATATTCAATTTTCAAATACTGGCCGAATGGCCTAGAGGAATGTCTTTAATTCACATTATTTGCTTTATAGCAACTCAATAAATTCTCAAATTGGATTCATATTGCATAATCATATTCAATTTAATATTCATCATTCTCGCTACTCACTTATTCATTGTTTAAATATATATAGAATTTATTAGTTTACAATGGATAACTTTGAAACATTACTTTTTCACTTATCATCTAATTATATCACTTGATCATGTTATTTTGTTTCTATCATTTCTCATGATTTAATAATCCAAATGAGTTGATTCTATTTATATTTTAAACTAGACATATGAATTTGAAACATATCCAAAATTGAACTTAGAATTCAATCTATAGAAAACTTGGTGACTATTTCAATCTAATTATGTTTTTGTTGTAGGGCAGATTGACCCTCTCATACTCTTTTGAGTATATAACTAAAGATTTGTACTTTCAAATGAAATTTTCTTTTACTGAGAGTTACTAAAGACATTAAGAAACATTTATTATGTTTTGAGTTTAGCTTATTTCTATCTTTAACATCCTTAAATCAGAAGATCCAATTCAATTTACAAGTTGTATCCAAATACATAGTCAGTTACAGAGCAAGCTCTATTTCTCATACTATAATTAGAATTTTATTAAGCCATTTTGTGGATTAATTCTTCACAAATTAGTGATAATTTTACTAGTTTTCAGTTTATCTTAATTCTTTCTCTATCATTTTCAATTCATGAGATATATTTTCAAGTTTGTCAATGGTGTTAGATTGCAAGAATTTATAGACCTTATCACTTTCAATAGATCGTATCTGAAAATATACATATCCAAATTAATTTTTCACAAAGCTTATAAACATGTTAATTATCATTTTTCATATTTTATACTTGGCTTAATTCAGTCTCTAAATCCATCTTTTGGGTTACTCTAATTCAGACTGTCCATTCAATGTATGAACATTACCAGTTTCAGTTTAGGTGTAATTTATCTTTGTACACACTAAATATCTTAAATTACTTTTACATGTACATACTTAAGACATTTACCTACAACTTTTATGTTTTGATTTTCTCTAAATTATGTTCATAACATTCTCTGTAGGTTCAAGCAATTTCGGGTTACCTAGAAATTCTCAAATCTGGGTCAGTTCACTTACAATAGATATATCTCATTACTCTTCTAGAATTTTATAAAACTGTTTTTCCTATAATTAAGATAAAATACTACAACTTTCATATTTAGTACTCCTCCGAATTCGGCTTCTAAGTATACAAAATAGGTATTCCAAAATTCCGTCCAATTCAAAACCTAGGTTTTCAAATTCAAGTTCAAGAATCAATTTAAGTTCTATCACGCATTTTGAACTCAATTAACTCTTCAAATCTTTCAATTAACTTCATAATCCACTCATAAATATCAAGAAATAAAAATAAATAATTTTTTCTAATATTTTTTATGTAAGCCGAAATATAGAGAGAGAAGGAGAGGAAAAAAATTTAAAATTATAATACTATAATCTATTTATTCATATTTGAAAGGAAATTTGAAGACAAAATTTAAAGATTACCTTGGAGTTTTATGGACTCATGGTAGAGAGCATAAGGGGCCGACCATCTTTGAGAGAAAATGAGCAAGAAGTTTCATTGTTTGACAATTGATGGATGTAAGGTGATTTTAATGTGTTTTGGATAAGTTTTAGTTTAAATGAATGATTTTGATTTAATCTTGAGAAATGGATTATGAGGATTGAAAGGTTTCCTTTGGAAGCTTGGTATGTGCTCATCTTCTTGAAAGTTGCCTAATTTCAACGGATGTAAATATACAAAAATATTTCTATTAATACAAAGTTTACTTAGTCAAAGGTGGATCCCACTACCATTAAATTAACTAGCTTATTATTTTCATATCATTTCACTTAAATTTTTTCCTTCACATTCACATATTGGCAGGCTATATTAGTATATGGTCTCACACTTTATTTCACATGTTCATGCATCGTTAAATTATCATTTTCGACTGTTTTTGCTAAATGACAGTTTTATCCTTATTATAGCGTACATTATTGTAACCGCTATCAATGCCAATTATTAAACTTATTTTCACTAATCATATTTATAGCATCCATATGAGTACTTAAGTACTATAATATCATAGTAAAAGAAAAATTTTACGTACATTTAACCCAGCACATTTGAGCTCAAATTTAGTCTTACTATCTCAATAGTCGTTTAAATTGCCTTCCTACGACATCATCTATAATTCTTAGAATTCGAATGGGTCTAGGGTATTACACTATTATCTGTATGTTGACCTAAGTTGGGGATTCAACTTAGTTAATCTCTATTTTGATCTTGACAATCAAATTGAATTGGTCTAACATTTTTTTTAAGCGTATTTTTACAGATGTGAGGTCTCGCCCGAACGCCCCTCCCCTCGCTCGTGGGGAAAAATGAGTGCCTTAAGGAAAGGCGAAGCGATTTTTTAAGGGAGGTTAAGGAACGGGTTTCGGTGCTCACGATTGGAAGCGGCTATCGCCTCGGAAAATTGATTTTTTGATTTTTGAAAAGGATTCGGGAGTCGCCACCCTAATTTATTTTAAATGGAAAAATTAAGGAAAAAACCCAATTTGACTCCAATTTTATTAATTTTTTTATTAAATTACCCAAGGATAAAATAACTAATCTTCGAACCAAGTTTGGGCTCGGGGACTAGGTTTTTGGTTTTAAATAATCTCGATTTGGCATTTTAATTTGATTTGACTTTTTTGAAAAAGAATTTCATGGATGACGTATATTGATGATAATAATGCATGAGCATGGCATAATTTATGAGACAGAAAAAATAAAGAGCGAGTATTTAAACATTCACAAGTAAAGGAGAGTATTTCCTCTAACCCTTATGGGTATTAGGGAAATCACAAAATCGCTCCTTTACTCCCAAAATAATTAACTAATTGCATTAATTAAAAATTTACATGGAAAAACATAAATTTACATGAAAAATAAATGGGGGAGGGGATTGGTTAGGATTTGGATTTGAAACTTAGATTTAGATTCCAAGTTTGCCTACGTATCCCATTGAATGGGAATCAAAACCCGCGTAGTTCGTTCCACTATAAGGTGGAATGAGGGTTTAAAAATTGGTCAGATTTGATTGGTTTGATTTGATTGAGGGTAAAAGGTTATACCTTCTTTTTGGTTGGTTTGAGTGGTGGGAGAATAGTTTTACTAGAGCGGAGTTCCGTTTCAAAAAATGAAAATGAATTTGAAAAGGGGTTTGATTACTCAAAATTTAATTAATTAAAAAGATTAATTAATTAAAATAATTAATTAAAATGATTAATTAACCACTTGAGTGAAAATTTAATTTAAAAAAAGGAATTAATTAATTAAAATTAATTTTTAATTAATTAACTAATTGAAAGTGAATAAAAAAATTAAAAAAAGGATAATTAATTAATTAAAATTAATTTTTAATTAATTAATTAATTAATGAAAATTGATGGAAATTTTTAAAAAAAGATTAATTAGTTAATTAAAATTGATTTTTAATTAACTAACTAATTAAATGGGGGGATTAAAAGCTAATTAGAGAGAGAGAGAGATGAAGCAAGTGGATGATTTCAACAAATGCTTTTTGTGTGTTGAAGTGAAATGGAGTAGGGTATTTATAGAAAAAATGGGGGGTGGAAAAAAAAGACCAAAAAGGGGTCCAAAAAGCAGAAAAGGGTAGGGGTAATTTAGGAATTTCAAAAAAGGAGGGGCAAAAGGGTAAAAGAGAAAGGGTACATGTACGCTGCTGCCGGTGCCCCCGGCGGAAGAGTACGGCTCCCCGGCGGTGCCGCCGGCTCGACTTGGTCGGATTCGGCTTCTCGGGTCGCCTGGGTCGATTTTCGGGACATCCGGGTCAGTTTTCGAGTCTTTTGGTTCAATTTTTAGGATTTTCGGGTCAGTTTTCGGACTATTCTAGAGTCTGAAAAATTATCGGTCAGTGTCGATGAATCCGAAATTAATTATCGGATATATTGGCAGTCAGTTTCGGGAGAAATTCGATCAGTCTCGAAAAAAGGCTGTCTGGTACTGAAAGTCCGTTCAGGTTTGAAAAAAAATATAAGGTTGGATAGAAAAATATTCTGGTCTGCTCTGGTAGGCTTGGAAGGATTTTTGGGACAGTTTGGCAGTCCGCTTTGAGAAAAATCCGGTCAGTCTTGGGAAAATACTGTCTGATACAGGTTGCTTGATCGAGATTAGAAAAGTGCTGGCTTGACTAGAAAGATATTCTAATCAGTTCTGTGAATTCAGAAATAATTTTTGGGGTGTAAAATTGAGGGTTCACATGCGGTCACTGATTGCCCGGTTTCGCCGATTTTTGCCGTTTTTACCCGTTTCAACTCTGTTTTTGGTGATTCCAGTTGCGTTGTACTCATTATTCAATCCCGGATGATCTAAGGATGATTTAGAGGCTTGATGGATGGGTCCTAATTCTCGAGACTCGAATTCTTAGTTTTTGAGATTTTGGTGATCTTTGGCGATTTCGGCTTCCGGAGGTCTGTTTACCGAGCCTAGGTGCCTATAAAGTTTGGTTGTATGCCGGAGGGTGAAAAATTAAGGGTTCACAATGTTCGAAGCATAAAGCTCCCTTATAGGTAGGGTAAAAACACTTTTGGCATACCCGAGGCAAAGGTTCTTTTAAGAGCGTGCCCCCATATCAATCACATATATTTGATTACTGTGTGCACACAGTCTGATGTATTGCCCACATCAGACTGGGATCTCTGTTTCACATTTTTCGGGTCTCACGGTTCAAACAATTCATATGAGATTCAGGGTTCACATATATTTATAAGAGAATTATCACATTTAAATAAGCAAGGTTACTATAATACCCCAAGTTTATGTGTACTTTTATTTTATCATATGAATGAGCTACTAGATGTGTATCTAGTATTTTTATGAGCTATGAAGTTGTGTTCATGAGTATTATGAGTTGAATGTGTGCGCTGAGTGATGTATGAATGAGTTACAAGTTGAATTTTGGAAAATTGAAAGTTGAATTGCTAAGTGGAGCTACAGGGCTTATGTTACGCCCGCAACAAGGAAGTCGTGACCGTGACAGAGGGTAGCAACTGCGAAGCTAGATGCGAAACTAGAAGCGAACCTCTCTGCCTGATTTTGGATTAAAGGCTTTAAGGGATTGGCGACTGCGATATGTTGTCGACCGCGACTTAGTAAGTTCACAGTCACGTGAATAGTACCAAGTCGCGACCGCTACACCCACATAGCGACCACATCATAGGAATCGCGACTGCTATTCGCATCAAGGGTATAATCTGGAAATCGGCTTTAAATAGAAAGATAGAGCCCCATTTCATTTTCATTCAACTTTTCAGAGCTTCCAAACCCTTTTTCTCTCAAGAATCACTCACCCACTCACATTAAATGCTTAGAGGCTTCATTAATTGCATTAACCAAAAGATCTAGGGTTGCAAGGAATCAACCTTTAATCCTTTGTTGAAGCATTCCTTGGAGAGGTGAGTTAGGGTTTTGATTTCTTTTGTATTCTTCTTCTCCATTGTTATAATTCATGCTTAGGGAGGGGAATAGAGTTAGAAATCATGAGTTTAGCATGAGTATGGTGATTTTAAGAGCATGGGTTATGTGTATTGATATTTGTGTGTTATGTGTATAGTTCCTCTTATAAGTCATATTGGAGATCATGAGGATCATGAGGATTTGATGTGATTGAGAGATTTCATTGAATATGGAGCATTCTTTTGTTTAAGGTGAGTAGAAAATATATTACTATTCTTGTATTTGATTCCTTAAGGCATAAAGCCTATTTTCTTATATGAGCTACCATGAGAAAAATATGAGAATTGTTTGTTGAACCAAATGTTTCATTAAACTTTACAAGTTCTTAATTAGCCATTTGCTAATTATTATTTTTATGAGAACCATATATATATTGATATATGCCTATGAGTATGAGAATCAATTGAATCACATGAGTTATTTATCTATGAGAACCTAAATTATTCTATCTATATGTGATAATCTTAATGGTATAAAAATCACCTATTAATGTGGGTTAATCATTAGACTTTGTGCACATTGTAACCCGATGGATAGGGTATAATATCCTATCCCTATCTAGGAAGGGTAAATTGTCCTAGACGTGTAATCTGATCCATTTCATATATTACGAGGAAGAGTATGTTAATTTTACCTCTACTCTTATTATGAGGAAAAGTATGCCCAACCGGCCCCTACTCTTTATTACGAAGGGAATATGCTAATAAAGTGCCTCTATTCCTATTATGTTACGAGTTGATTTCTATATCCATTTATTTATGAGTTATGATTTCTTTCATGAGCTATATACATGTTTATTCTTGTATATTACGAGTATTGATTCTTACGAGATATATGAGCCTCATTTGCTATGTTGTAAGTCATTTGACAAGTATGAGCCTACCATCCTTATGAGCTAGCCTTGAATTACCTAACCTCATAAGTATAGTAGTATATTCTTTACTCACTGCTTTATCTCATTAGTGATTTCATTTTTCAGGGGATTAAAAAGTTTATCAGCTCGGTTCTTCAGGCATTTTCCTCCCTAAAGAACCATCTTGATTAATGTAATTTCTCCATTATTTTGTATGTAATTGAGATGCTTTAGTGCTCCATGTGTGTAATAGAGAGAGAGCTATTCTTTTGGCCTTTATGGCAAGTATGGATGATTTCTTATATATT
>CATKHJ010187012.1:0-20705 GCA_949750685.1 Vernicia montana
ATTATCACGATGGAGGAGAAGAAATTCAAAGAAAACCGAAGCCCTAACTCACCTCGTCAGAAATGCTCTAACAATGGATGAAGAGTTGATTGATTACAATCCTAGATCCTTTGGTCGGAGTAATTAATGAAACCTTCAAGCTTTTAATGTGAGTGGGTGAGGAATTCTCGAGAGAAAATTAGGTCGGAAGCTCTGATATCTCATATTAATGATTTTGGGGCTCTTAATTCCTTTTAAAGTCGTGGTCACTATTCACTTTAAACCAATTTGTCCAAATCAGGCAGTAGCGTTGCGTCCCGAGTCGTGCCCACTGTCGCAGTCGCGACCTTGACTTGGCACACTACTAAATGAAATTAAGTTTTTAAGTCAATATCTCTACTGTTCACACATAGAGCTTCTGGACGAAGGTCGAAGACCGAAGTCGAAGACTGAAGGTCGAAGACCGAAGATAAAAGTCGAAGGTCGAAGACTGAAGACAAGGGTCGAAGACCGAAGACAAGGGTCGAAGGTCGAAGACCGAAGACGAAATCTACTGTTCACGTGACTGTTCATTCTCTCAATAATACCAGGCAGGAGCGTTCTCTACTCCTCTTTTAACTTGCTCAAACACTTGTAACTCATTCAAATCATCAAACACTTATCATATATAACTCATAGCTCATAAAAATATTAGATTTACATCTAATAACTCATATAGTGAATCAAATAGATACGCAAATGAACTTGGGGTATTACATTAACCTAATAAATTTGTATTTATATACTTGTAACTAATGTTATATACTAAAAATTTGAACATGATGTACCTGTAACCAATTTAACACCATACCAAATGTTATATACCTGTGTAAACATTCAAATGAAATTTATAATAAACTTATATGTAAATTTTAGAAACTATATATGTTTATATACCAAAAGGTAATACAATTTGTTATTCAAACCGAAAGAGAGGTATGAAAATGATTTCAATGTTGAAACCAACAACACATATGTAGTTTCAAAATTGAATCACAAAAATAATAAGAGTATGACTTTACATGCCTCATACATGTCAATAGTCAATAGTTGAACAATTGTTTAATTATCAAACCTAAGGCTATGGTTGCTGCATAATTACAATGAAAATAAACTATCATCAACTGCAAATGCTATATAAAAAAAATATCAAAATAGAACTTCAGATGCCCAAAAACTTGATTTGGTTATTGGCTTGTCAATGAACAAGTCACTTTTTTGCCTTTGACCTTGGTGATTTAGAGAAATATGCATATCCAAATTGATCTTCAGAACTCATATGGACTTGTCTTGCCTGTGACCTTGATTGAGGAGTTGGTTGTGTTCCTACTGGATGGCTTAATTGTGAACTTAATGATTGGCTTGACTGGACTCCACCTTATGTGTTTGACTGTTAAACAATATGTGCAACAAAGTCAAATTGAATCAAAACAAAGTCACATTGAATCAAAGCTTCAATTGTTGGCTACCAAATTAAACTGTAAAGACAGATTTACAAATGAATATTTAACAGTCTTTGCATAAAATAGCAAGTATACAAATGATAAATATTAGCTAGTCAAATGAAAAAAATATACAAATTGAAGCACTTACATAAACTTGATCTCTAAACACATATGCATTTGAGTTGGCATGAGATAGATTGACTTCATTGACCCTAAGTTCAACTTGAACCTGCTAAAAGCATATTGACAAAGAAATATCATAAGTGAAGAATAATTTGACCAAAACTTAATGTACCAATATATGTGCTTATTTTGTACCACATGTTCAGAATTTCCTAGACCAACATCATGTGTAGTCTTTGACTTCCTAGATGCTCTTGCCTGCAAATATAAAAATATATAAACAATTAATGAAGTCTTTAATACAGTCCATTCAAGTTTGGTAAGGTAGGTAAATTATTTATTTTACTTTAGAGTGGTTGTCTTTCATTAATTTATGGCTACTGATGTTGTGCCCAACTTGACCACAGTGAGTGCACCTCATTGAGATTGCCCCTTTCCTCTTTAGCTTGCTAATAGCAACTGTTTGCTCAATTTCCTCAACCTCTTTTCTCCTTGCTTTTGGTTTCCTTCTCATTTTCTTAAATACTACTGGTAGTGGTGTTATTATGAGATTTGTTGGTCACTTTGGCCACAAATCAAGCCATTTGTTGGCTTTATAGTATTGTTATATACCTTCAACCTTGTGAACACATGATAGCATGCATCAACATATTTTTTAGGCTCTTCATTATGTTCAAAAATACATGCAATAGAGTGTGCACAGGAGATTCCTGTTAAATCCCATCTCCTATGGCTGCAAGTTTTCTCCACCAAATCCACAACAAATTGTTTTTCCTTCCCATGCACCTGAATCATTGGTGAT
This sequence comes from Vernicia montana, assembly GCA_949750685.1. NCBI lineage: Eukaryota > Viridiplantae > Streptophyta > Magnoliopsida > Malpighiales > Euphorbiaceae > Vernicia > Vernicia montana. Next base: position 2,389 of record CATKHJ010187012.1, read on the forward strand.
CCAGCAAACATTGGGAAGTAATCACCTGAAAAATCTTTTATTTTCTCTAGTTTTTTTTCTGAATTTTGGGACACAACAACTTGCTTAAACTTTTCTCCATTTCAACCTTTTGTTAGCTATCCTCCTCATTAACTGGTTCCTAATAATCTCTAACATAGTTATAATAGGTCTAGTCCTTGCCTCCAATATATATTTATTAAAGCACTCACACATGTTGTTTAGCAAAATATCACACTTGGTTTCTATTTTAAAACATGCCCTACTCCAATTTTCAGGTTGCCTTTATCTTAGTCATTCTCTACACTTCACAGACTTCTTTTCAACTTCCTCCAAACAATCCTCTAACCACTTGGTATAAATGGCCCTTGCACATGCCCAAAGTAAATCCTTATAAACCTTACCTTTAAATATGGCTCTCATATTGGTCCATAGATGTCTCACACATATTATGTGTTCTGAGTTAGGGAACATTTCCTTTATAATGCTCACCAACCCTTGCAAATATGATAAATAAATTCATAGTATGTAAAGGAGTTGATCCAAAAAGCTAGCAATATTATGTAAACATAAAAAGCTAATCCGTACCTTTTGTTTGTCTGACATAAAGGTCCAGTGAAAGGAGTTATGCATCCCTAAGTCTTCCTTTAAGTGAGTTAAAAACCATCCCCAGTTGTCCTTGTTTTCAATTTTCACAACTGCATATGCAATTTGAAAAATTGCAGTCATTAAGATCAATGCCTACAACTGAAAAGAGTTGGCAACCATATATACCTTTCAACCAACATGCATCAAGACACACAATGTGTCTGCAGCCATATTTAAATCCATCTCTCAATGCCTTGAGGCATATATAAATCTCTTCAAACTCTCCTTTATCTTATTTAAATTCAACTGTTGATCCTTGATTTGACCTTAGCAGTTTCATTCTGCAGTGATGCTTGTGTTGCTTAATCACCATTGATCTTTTGTAATGCCATGTTTCTAGCTCTCCAAGCTTTCATCCTACCAATAGTAAATCTGTAATCTCTTTCGACCTTGGCAATGAAAGTTGTGATAAGCCAGTTAGAGTTATCTCTTATATCTTCTATATAGTGGTCAGCCAACCACTTTGATGTCAAATGAAAATTTGTATGCACTTTCCCACAATCATGCTTGAAATTTACTGATTTTATCTAGAATGTATGGTTAGAATCCTCCTTCCAATTTTGTTTAGAAGAATAAATCATCCACTTACATTTTGGATTATTGCATATTGCTTCAACTCTCAACTTATCATTTTTTTAAAACCATATTTGGAATTTGTTCTTGATTCCCCAATTCCTAATAACTTCTTTCAGCTCTTCTCTGTCCTTTAAAAGCAGCCCAACCACAAATGATGGGTCTTCAATATCCCTAGCAGCATCAAACTCAGCATACCTAGGCCGATTGTCATCATTTGATCCTGACTCTGTGTGGAGCTTATCATTTGGGGCATAGTCAGAATCTGCATCAGGAACTTCATTATCAAGTTCCACTTCTGAAACATTGACTCTTACACCTATGCCTTTTGGTCAGCCCATTGGTCTTGCAACTCTAGTCCTAATATTACTTGTTGCATTGTTTACATTATCATTGAAAACCTCTGCAAGGTCTTCATCCATGTGCTCTAAGTCATAATCTTCATCTTGGAAATTCAATTCATCAGCTTCATCTCTACCAATATATGTACCAACAGGATCATGAACCGCATCTCCATTATGTTCATCTCCTATTGCATGTGTAACACCAACTTCATCTTCATAATCTAATGCACTCTCATTATTGTGCCCACTCATATATGTTCTTTCTTCTTGGAAATTCAATTCATCAGCAAAACATGTTGCATTAGAGGAAACACCAGCTGCACTCTCATTATTGTGCCCAACATGATCAGTTCTCTCTTCTTGCATGTTGCAATCATGTTGTAGGCTGGAAAAAACAGCATCAAATTCAGCTGCATCAATGGCAATTTCATCAGCTTCTAATTCATGTGCTAGAAAATCAGGTTGTGTTTGACCAATATTGTTGTCTAACTCCACTTGAGGAATAGGGGCTAATAATGAAAGTGGAGTCCTACCAATTTTCTCCTTCCTTTTTACTATATGTGATTTTGATGTAGGTGCAATTGGATGAGCATTGGCATTATTGTTGTTGCCCCTTCCTTCATCCCGTTGCTCAATAATTTCTTCAATCACAACTCCTTTATTATTGGGTTTAGGGTTGTTCTCCTCCAACAGTTGTTCCTCAATCAGGTGCTCAACATACATGTCAACCTCCCCAGCATCAGCACCATGAAGAGCCATCTCATATACATAGGCATCTAATTCACATGGCCTTAAACCATCTCTATAGTCCATTCCTGGAACCCTCCACCAATATCTACACATGCCCCTCACACCTATAATGGAACTAAAGGTGAATGGGGGTATTTTGATGGGGAGATGCATTATATTTGGGACTGTGATAATGATTTCATTGCTGTGATCAATATATTAAATTAATATTGATATCAGCAATGAAATCACTATCACAGTCCCAAATGTAATGCATCTCCCCATCAAAATACCCCTATTCACCTTTCGTTCCATTATAATGCAAATTGATGGTAAACTTGCCATTATAGGATTTGCAAAACAATGATTCTTGTTAATGTTTGTTACAATACATAATACAATATATATCAGTTCAACAGAGTAAAGGAACAAAGAGCATCCAAATTCACAACATTAAAAACATGATGCTTAACACTTCTCACAAAGATCAGTATGCCTACCAACCATATTACCAAATTATCTCATTATAGTTTCATGAAATAGTAAAACCCTTGCAAACTATAAACCCTTGCAACCCTGGCACTCACAAACAACCAAAAAAAAAAAAGCAGAGTAAATCCATGCAATTTCACAGTACACAAAGCAAAAACATATATACTATTTTTTAATATATAAATAAATAATCAATAAATTGTTATTTTATCCTAACGAACATAGCACTAATCAATATTATAATCACCATTACTACCATCCTGCATACCCAAACATTAAATTATTACTGAATTGTTAGCAATTACTATTAAAATATTCATTTCAAAAACCCTAAGCATTTAACTTTACATTGCATGACTCAATATAAAGTTAAAAATAAAAATCCTACTTCAAACATATAAAGTCAAAATTTAGTTTTATTTGGAACCATAAAGATTCAATTACCTAGTCCTTGTCTGGGCATGGCGAAATGCTGGTCCACCACCCAACTGAGTCAATAATCGAGACCTTTCCCATGCCAATAATCGCAAAATAGTGAGCTTTTTGTTCCTTTATCCAAATATGTCAGTGGCCAAACTTTGTCGCTTATTTTTCACCTAATTACTTTATAAAAATAGAGTGGTGGGTTCACTGATTAGTGAAGAGTGAAAGGGAAAGGGAAAGCGATTTGAGAGAGAGAGAGAAAGTGGGATTGAGATGAGAGAGAGAGCGAGGCACGTGAAGGGAGAGAGAAAGAAAAGGCTGAGTGGCCACATGGATATTTTTAAATTTAAAATGGTGATTTCACGTCCACGTAGGATATCCGTTACGGTTTTAGACGAAAAATGGGATGAGAGACATTGTTAATATAAGTGATATAACGGCAGTGATGTCCGTTAGGGTTTTAGATGAAAAATGGGGTGAGAGACATTGTTGATACAAGTGATATAACGGCAGTGATATTTTCGTTACAAAATTTAATTGAGGGATTATAATGTGCATTAGTTAATAGGTGAGGGATGATAAGTGTAATTACCCCAACCTGTTCAAATATTGGGCCAGGCTGGGCCAAATTTCAGCCCAAAAATTTTAACTTAAGCCTAAATCTAGTTGAATATTTATGTATTTTGAGAAATAAGTTGGTTTTTAATATTTATATTTACTTCTATTTGGTATGAATTAAATTAAAATTTAATTTTTTAAAATAAAAATTTAGTTTATGAGCATTGAATTTCAATTTCATAAAATTAAATTTATAATAGTAAATTAGACTTAATCTTAATTGAAGTGTACACTAATCCGATAATACTTTTAAATTTTAATCACTTGAAAAATGAAAATAAAAAATTCATATACAATATAATTTTTTTTATGAAAATACTAAATAATTACCTGGTAATGCATAAAATTAAGAATTCAAATCATGATAATTGTAATATCTTTTGAAGTTTTTTTTTTGTAAAAAAATTAAGTTTAGAAAAAGAGAGGAGAAGTCAAATCTATTACAATTTACAAACAATTTATTCTATATTTTCAAATTAATTCATTTAATTTTGTTTTGAATTAACTCTCTTAAGTCGTAACCATGGCTACAAGGATTTAGGCAAATGCGTAGAAGCTTGACCTGGCAGGTTGTAAACCATAAACCCCAAGAGTGGGCTTGGAAAGTTGGGCTGAGCAATTGATGTATACATATATCATTTTTGCTTTCTCCCGCTCTCTCTGTGCATACCAAAACCCGCCCACACAGCACTGGTGAGAGGGAGAAAGAACTTTTCTCAAACACATGGAAGCCGAGACAAGTGAAGATACACCACCAGCAACTCGCTCAATGGAAATAGAATTATCACCATCTTGTCCTGTTCCAAAAGATCCTCCAAAAATTTATCGTCTAGATCAGTCAGTGGTTAATCGAATTGCTGCTGGAGAGGTGATTCAACGGCCCGTATCCGCCGTTAAAGAGCTGGTGGAGAACAGTTTAGATGCCCATTCTACTTCCATTAACGTTGTTGTCAAGGACGGTGGCCTCAAGCTCATCCAAGTCTCTGATGATGGTCATGGTATTCGAGTAAGTCGCAAAACCCTTTAACGAAAATGTGTTTGCTTTTTCTCTTCTGTTTTGTTGGTTTGTTTTTCAAATTTCAATTGTTGTTTTTATGCTGCTTCATAGTGTGATGACTTGCCTATACTATGCGAGAGGCACACTACGTCGAAACTGTCAGCTTATGAGGATTTGCAGTCGATAAAGTCGATGGGGTTTAGGGGAGAGGCGTTGGCTAGCATGACCTATGTGGCTCATGTGACAGTCACCACCATCACTGAAGGTCAATTGCACGGCTACAGGTGGGTGGGTGGGTGTGTTCTACCTGTTTGATAAAATGCCTCCGTGAAGGTAGCTGTTTCTTTTGAACAAGTTATCTATGTTTCTAACTTTGATTTTAGTTTTTGAGTTTGTTCTTCAGGGTATCCTACAGAGATGGTGTCATGGAGAACCAACCAAAGCCTTGTGCTGCTGTTAAAGGGACTCAGATAATGGTATGAACCTTGACTTTTTGACTTGATTTGGAATTTAGAAAACAAAATAAACCTAAGAGAAAAAAAAATTGGGAATAGAATTATGATTAGAAGAATAAGAAAAGCAATGTATGCTGAACTAAACCTTTAAATAAAGAGAAAAGGACGAGGTTTTGTGTGCATCTATTATCATTCTTTTTCGGTGCTTATCTTGTCAGGTAGAGAACTTATTTTATAACATGATTGCTCGGAGGAAGACACTCCAGAACTCTGCTGATGATTATTCAAAGATTGTAGACTTGCTAAGTCGGTTTGCCATTCATCACACAAACGTGAGCTTTTCTTGCAGAAAGGTTGGTTTTATGATTATCAAAACTTTTGTCATATGAAGCTATATAGTTGCAATCTTGAATTTTTTACTGTGCTATTGTGTAAATATTTTGTAATGCTATTGGAATCAGCATGGAGCCGCTAGAGCTGATGTACACTCAGTAGCCACATCTTCAAGGCTGGATTCTATCAGAACTGTTTATGGGGTCTCAGTAGCTCACAATCTAATGAAAATAGAAGCTTCAGACAGTGAATCCTCTAGTTCAGTTTTTGATATGAATGGATTCATCTCAAATTCTAATTATACTGCAAAGAAAACAACAATGGTGCTTTTTATCAATGGTATGTATTTTCTTCATAAATTTGAGAAGGGAAAATGGTCATTTGATTCAAAAGAGATCTTTATTTCAATTCAGTGGATTTTTTGGATCTTTTGGTGAGGGATGTTTATGCCAGAATAGTTACATGGAAAGTGGTGAATAGGTAGGTTGTTACAGAATGTAAATTAACTTGACTTTTCTTACTCAGGTACCTTTCTGGTATTGCCCGAGTGTAGATCTGTTTTAGATTGATATAAATTTTGTCAGCATGCAGAGGTGTAATTCTTGATGAGCAAGTTTAGAAAAATCTTTATTGCAGCACATTTTAATAAAATTCCTGAAAACACCAATGGGTTTGACTCTGTAGGTACTTGGTGTAGCTAGTAGTTTTTAATGTTTTGAAGATATAAAATGTTCATGTTCATTATTTATCAAATTATTTATAGAAAGCTTTAACAATTAACTTTGGTTAAAATGCATCAATTGTGATAAATGTGAGATGGAAATTATGGGTCACAGAGAAACATAATGTCTTTTATCATTTCAATCAGGGCACAATATAATTATCATTCTTTAAAATTGCATTAAGGGACTTTTATTTTTAGTAACAAATGGAGATACTTTTAGTGCCTGTAGATGGCTCTTACTAGGTATTGATACTGTCAAATTATGAAACATGGAGAAATGAAAATGATATTTTACATGCCTCTTGATGGCTAGCTCCTGTAGTTAGTGAATTGTTTAAATAATTTTTTATTTATTATTTGCTAAATTTTGTATCTATTATTTTTTTTCCCTGAAAATGTATTCTGCATGATTAGGTTGCTTGACTCTCAATTATTAAAGTGTTTCTGAATTGTAAGAAGCGAAGTTTAGCACCTTAGATTTGCTATGAATTAAAAACATTTTACTCTACAGCCTAATGTTGATTTTCTGAGTTCTCTATTGCTTTTTTTTTTTTTTATCATCCTGAATTTGGTTTTTTTTATTTTTTTATTTTATGTATTTTTAAATTTATATATCTAGGAAAGATTAGAGAGAGGGTGGCTTTATACACTTCATTTTCTTTTATTGACCGGATATTATAATGTTGATTGAATTACTTTTATAATCTTACATACAAAATTTAAAAGGTAATTTTAGAGTTGTGTGCCCTTTCTGTACGTGACTGCTACCCCCTTTCATGCTTGTTTAGTGAATACAGTTTGCCTAAGAAAAAAAAGATGTCACCAAAGTATCTTTTTTATTAGGGATTGACCAGTAGAGTATATTGGTCCACATGGTAACATACTCACACAAATGGATAGAGATATGAATGGATAGAGATATGTTTTTCACCTCTTTTCCTTTTATTTTGCTCATTCTTTACTTCAGATAGATTGGTGGAATGCACTGCTTTGAAGAGAGCTCTTGAAATTGTGTATGCTGCTACCTTACCCAAAGCATCTAAACCTTTTGTATATATGTCAATTGTGTTGCCACCTGAGCACGTTGATGTGAATGTGCATCCAACAAAGAGAGAGGTATGTCTTTCAGACTATATCACAAAATCCTGCTTTCCCAACTCTCTTAATGTGACAATTGAGTTTGATAAATCTGAACATCGAGGAGAATGAAATGAAACGTGGTGTGGAGGTGGGGAAAGAAACCAAAAATGAATGACTACAGATACCTTGTTGTGAGAGGATCTGGCAGAAAGCATGTGCAATTATCTATAATTAGGGGAACAACAAAAAAAAAAAGGAAAAATCCTTAAACCTTACAAGTTCACTTGATATCCTTTATAGTACTTCAACTTGTCCCCATTCCTTGTTGTTTACTTGTGTTAAGCCTCTTAAGCAGTTTTTATGGTTCTTTAGTTATATTTTAAGAGCAATCACAAGTCACAAATAATGGTATGTCACTTCTTTTGAAACTAATATTTTATGAGCACTCACAAGGAACACTTGTATCATTATGCAGGTAAGTCTTCTGAATCAGGAAATTATTGTTGAAAACATACAATTGGCGGTGGAATCAAAGTTGAGGGGCTCAAATGAGGCAAAGACATTTCATGAACAGGTACATTTAAAACCTGGTAGAGAAGCTTAGTACTTGAGGCTTTCTGCTACTGTTTAGCTTAGTGTCTGCTCCCTTTAGCTTTAACAGCCATTCCTGTTGCCCCCAGACCTATCTTTGAATCTCCAATTAGAATGAAAGAGGGTTAAAGTAGCTTTGTTTTTATTCCATGTAGTTACTGGCTTATGCTTTACCTGAATAATGTCAGATTACCCCAATTCTAGCCACTTAATTATCTTGTGTAAATAATTTTACTATTATTCAAATCTCCTGCTTGATGTAAAACTCTTTATATCCCTGGTTTTAGCTGCTATAAAGGTGATTGGAGATGGTACCCAGTCTATTTTTGCACATTAATGATATGATATCTCTATCATTTGTAATTCCTCCTTTTTAAAATTTTGTTTAATGGAATTTTAGTATGATACTGATTGTATCATTCAAGTCAGCGGATGCACTTCAAATTACTTTGTGTTAATTTCTTTCTTTACCTCGGAGTCTTCTTTTCACTTATTTACCCATATTGATGGAACTATGAAACATGGTATATATAACTTTAAATCTATAGGGACTTGAATTCCTAATCCTTATTTTAAATGAAATTAAGGTTAAAATACTAAATGGATCTTAGACTGTGAATAAAAACTAAATTAAAGTAAAAGAGACAAAATGAAACTCAATAAGCTACAGCCTAGTCCATTCCAGCAAATATTATGATTGCCAAAATATCCTTTACTCTTAAAATTAAAGACCACTCAAGCTGCAGCTAATTGACTTAAGTAAACATCAATATGGAACTGAATTACAATTAGATTAGACTAAATAAGGTCCCAATTGAGAATATAATAAAATATAAATTTCTTTGGCCTCAGCCCTCAATCTTCTTTCTTTTCCTAGAGCTTCATGTTAGCTGCATCACATCCTTTAGTATACCATCTTCTGTCATTGTTTTCTATATTCTTTCCTATTACTTACTGATTATTGGGTTAGTTCAAATCTAGACATCAGGTCACCAGGACTGTGCTTCATCAATTTCTGTAGAATGCAGAGTTTTAAAAAATAGAGGACAGGAACCTTTGAGAAATTCTCTACTTCTCTTTTTTCCTTCGTCTCCTCTGCTTTCCTTTTCAGGGGCAGGGGGATGGAGTTGGCATCTATGCTCTGTCTTAACTGTTCAGAAAAGAAACAAGAAAAATCTGAAAACAGTGGACTTATCTCCAAGAAAAGATGTTCCAGTGTACTGTGGGACATTAGATTTTGAAACAATTCATTTCAAAACACTTCAAAATTGTTTCTTTATTCTTGTCTGAAAAATAAAGTACGATGTTTATTTTGATGAGATGCATTATACTCATCATTTTCTTGCCAGTCACTGTTTCTGTGGTTCTTTGTTGATTAGCATTTGACTTTTGCACTCACTTGGCAACTGTTATCTCATGCATGTGTTAAGACAGTGGATCCTTCTCCAAGTTGCCCTTTGGGTACAAGCAAGGATTTGAATGTTGATCCCTCACCCACTGGTATGAAAATAATAAGCTGGTTGGCCTCATACTCTAGTTTGGGATACTTTGTTAAAATTATCTTAGTGTTATTTCATTTTGATTAGGGTCAAAATCACAAAAAATTCCTGTGAATAAAATGGTAAGAACTGATGTATTGGATCCAGCTGGAAGGTTGCATGCGTACTTTGAGGCCAAGCCTCTCCACCATCTTGAAAAGAATTCTGCCTTGACTGCTGTGAGGTATAATTCTTAATTAGTTTGTGCATAAGAGATTTTATGAGAATAATTTAGTAGTAGCATTTTCAAATGGCTTTCTTGTATGTATTTGAAAATTCATTGCACATTAATTGTTTGAAACACCTCTAAATGACTATGATTTGGCTATATATTGGTTGTGCATATTAAATGTTGAAGCAAATAAGCAGAATCAAAGTAAGGGGAGACTGAAAATTTAGCATTTTAACATTAAATAGTTGAATTACAGCTAAACTATATTGGTAAGAGTAAAACTACTGAAACTTTAGATTGATAATGATTATCATTGAATTTTGAAAAATTATAGTAAATCATCAAGATAATGAAAGTGGTATTATTGGTAATGGTGGCAGTGGCAACAGAACAGTGGTGATGGTAGACGAACATTTCAATAATGAGAGTAATGGTGATGCTAGTTTAATGTAGGTTTTTATTTTGGATGCAATATTGAGCAGGATATTTTTATCGAACATTTCAATAGTGATGGTGGTGCTAGTTTAATGTAGGTTTTTATTTTGGATGCAATATTATCAAATATATCCAAGATACTAAGAGTTGGAAAAAAAAATAAAATCAAATATGCTTAAAAATTAAACCTAAATATATTAATTTTAGTGCTTAATCACATTGTAAAACATCACACAAGTTTGGTCATTATATTGTAAGCTTTGGGTAAAGTGTCTTAGGGCTTTATCTAATGAGACTCATTCTTACTGTTTCTTCATTGTGAGGTGGCCTTAGCAATATGGAATTGCCTTTTCAGATATTTATAGGAGAATTGGGTTTGTGTATTGTCTTTAGAAACCTCTGTCAATTTAAAAGGGAGTTGGTTGGTTGGTTAAAAATGGTAAAAATACAATTATGCTGCTTTTTTCTTTTTTGCTGGAAGACTAGGATAGAGTTTATTTAGATGGAAAGAAATGCTCACATTTCAAAAACCAGCCTTTGTCTACAGGATGAGGACAAGGTGGCGTTCCAATCTTCTTTGTCAGCTTCAGCCTTGGGGGCTTTTTGAGGGGTGTAAGCATTATTCAACTTGATTGGAGAGAGTTAGTCTCGTCATTATGCGCTCTTTTTTTTTTCCCTGTTAGGAGGATTCCTTAACCTCTTTGTTGTATTTTCCTTTCTTTCTCCATCACAATTTTTTTATAAATATTTTTTTGCAAAAAATATGCATATAGGTTTGCAACCGTTACTATGAAGCAGATATATAATAAGCCAACCATTATTCAAATTGTTCAGCCTCAATCTTAATCTGAAATCCATCTAAAACCGTTACATAAGAATCTACAATTTCATTGTTAATGAAACCCAAGCTGAAATCCCAATTAAACTAAAGAAAATTAAGGTCTTGTTTAGTTGTAGAAAACAAAGCCTGTTTTCCAGAAAATTATTCTAAGAAAATAGAAAATTGGAATTTGGTGTTTAGTTATCAAAATTTTCTAAATGAAAAAATTGAAAACAATTTTCCAAGTTTTCCAAAATTACACTATATTATGGAAAACTACTTTATGATGTTTTCCATTCTCCTTTAAAATAAAGAGTTATGGAAAATAATAGTTATATGTTTAATACAAAAAAGGAATCTTAGAAATAAAAATGGAAATGGAGGAATAGAGAAAGCTTTAAATGGAAAGAAATATTAACATATTTTCTTGTTTTCTAATTTTCAATTTGGAAAATGAAAATATAGAAAATTGGGAAATGAAAAAGAAAACTAGAAAAGGAAAATAGAAAATATTTTCCATAACTAAACAAGGCCTAAAGATCTCTGAATCGACTTGCATCATTAGCTAATGTTCAAAAGGGTACTTCAAGGTGGGAGGGGATCATTTAAAACCCCTTGCCTCAGGATTTTCTTTCTTGTAAGATTGGGGCACTGGGTTTGCCATTCCCTTTCTCTTTTTTGTTCATCTTGTAAATTTGTATTATTTTATTTCTCCCTAAAATTTTCAATTGTAGGTCAAACGTGGCCATTAGTGTTAGTGTGTATGCATTCCTTTAAATTTTTAATATGAATGAACTTGTATATGTATTCAATCACCACTTTGTGTAAATTGTAAAACTGTAGGTCTTCGGTTAGGCAAAGAAGGAACCCAAAGGAAACTGCTGATCTTACTAGCATTCAAGAACTTGTTAATGAAGTTGATTGTGAATGTCATTCAGGTATTTCTGACCAAATTTGTCACATGGTTGGTTTTGAGACCCTATCTCAGAGTCAACTATTTATTATTTTCCCTGATATCTGGTTATGTAGGTCTGTTGGATATTGTACGACAGTGCACATATATTGGAATGGCAGATGATATTTTTGCATTGCTTCAGCATAATACTCATCTATATCTTGCAAATGTAGTGAACTTGAGGTAATAAATTTGTGTTTAACGTATTTATATACAGTTGCATATATATATATATATGTATATATGTGTGTGCTTTTTTTTTTTTTTCCCCGTTTCTCTCCTATTCCCCATTCCTTGAATAAATGACACTTTTTTATTTTTATTTTTCTAACTGGTTCTGGAGAACAACAGCCACTATTTTTTTTTGTGTATTGTTTAAGTTAATAGTGGGAGCACTACATATAACATATCTTGCTTCTTGTCCTTCCTTTTGGTTTAGTGGTGGCCCATGTCCCAAACTGCAAGCAGGGTCTAGCAACCCTAATGCTGTAAGATGTGGGCCAAGCCTACTAGGGACAAATTTGATTTTTCTTTTTTCCCTCGGTTGTATGACTACTATTTCTATGCTTTTACAGCAAAGAGCTTATGTATCAACAAGTTCTTCGCCGATTTGCACATTTTAATGCTATACAACTTAGTGATCCAGCACCCTTGCAAGAGCTCATTATGTTGGCCTTGAAAGAGGAGGACTTGGATCCAGAATCCAATGAAAATGATGACCTGAAAGAGAAAATTGCAGAAGTAGCTTCTATTCTCTAGACTAATTACTTCATTTTAAACTTATTACGTTTTTTATTTTTCAATTACCAAGTGCCTTGATGCTGAAAGAAATTTCATTCTGACAATTGCAACAGTATTTTATCTCACTTGTTGTAGCTGAACTTGATTTTTAATTTCATTCAGTTGAGCTGGTTTTGACCGGGTGTACCAGAAATCACAAAGCCCACACGCCAATTAGGTCTGGGGTTTTGATGGGGTTAACTCAAAATGGATAACTGATTCTAATGGAACTAATTTATAGGAGTTGGATGAAGAGGAATAAGACACTCAGGACCTTAACTCTAATGAAAGAAAAGAGTGCTGAGGAGGATTGCCATTAGTTTATTATGAAGCTTTATTATGAATCTAAAATGTTGGCAATCAATTATTACTGCTCGTAAAGTGAAAACATTTTATTTAACTGTCTTATGCGCATTTTAGTATGTGTCTTATACCCCTTTTGGTGTTTTGTGCACCATAATGCCCCTTTCAGACTTGCACATTTGACAACTATAATTGCCATGTATTTTAAATTTTTAATCATAATGATGGAACATGTTTGAGGTTCTTAAATATGTGTATATCCCTTTTGTTGTAGTAGTTGCTGTAATATTTTTCCCCATGTCTTTCTTTTCTGGGATCACAATGATGATGACTCATTTTTGTCAATGTCTTAAAATTGGATAACAAAAGTTTCACGTATTCAGATGGTAAAAGGTTTTTGAATTAGTGTAGTTACTAAGAATTTTCTGTTTTGCTATTGATAACATCCCTTGATTTTCTTCAGTTGAATACCAAGTTGCTCAAACAAAAGGCTGAAATGCTAGAGGAGTACTTCTGCATTTACGTTGACTCACATGGGAATTTGTCTAGGCTTCCTGTTATACTTGATCAGCACATGCCTGACATGGATCGTATTCCTGAATTGTTGCTTTGTTTGGGCAATGATGTAGGTTCCAGCTTTTAACTATGAAATTTTCCTTTATGGCTTGATATTCTAGACCTTATTTCCATGATGTTGGATTTACACAATACATTGCCAATTGAAAACTAAATTTCTTTGGTCGTCCTTCTTGGATCGTTTCTTGGTTTTATTGCCCTTTGTTGAAAATGTATACATAATGATAATAAGCTTCATATTCTTTTTGCAGGTTTTACTTTTCTCTGAGTTACTTTCTATCAAATTGCTTGTTAAAAAAATCTTTCAGCTCTTTGTGCATGTCTAAATTTAGAGATGACTTTTGAATTTTAATAATTTGAGTTTACAATTCCTTGATGAGTAAGTATCCAGAAGACTGTTGTTATAGAAAACAAAGATGTTTAGGATATGGGAGACTTGCTAATTTTAAGAAAGTGAAATTGCTGGCAAATTTCTGATTTGAGAAGAAAATGGTTTATTTAGTTGTACACAAGCATACTGTTATTAGTAACATGGTTTATTAGGTCATACAGGAAATAAAAAAAATCTCATTCTCATGTTATATGTATATAAGTGTCTGAAAAAAAGAGCTGTGAAGTGACCAAAATATTAATACATGAAGGGTATTTTAGTGTAGAAGTTTGATATCTTAAAATATTAGGTTGATTGGGAAGATGAAAAGAACTGCTTTCAAGTCATTGCAGCTGCTCTTGGAAATTTTTATGCTATGCATCCCCCTCTGTTGCCCAATCCATCAGGTGATGGTTTGCAATTTTACAAAAGGAGAAAACCTGTCAATAATCTTGAAGATCAAGAAGCTGCCACTGATATAGGTACCTCTACTCTTGGCAATTTTATGCTTCTTCTGAGCATTTGTTCCATTGATAACTTGGAGTGACATGCGATATGTATTTCTTAAATTTTACCCCTTTATATGGTGTATTGTGACTTTTGAGAGTTAAATTCCAATATTCTCGAACCATTACTTCTTTGATCAAGTTGTGATAAGAGCTTCTGTTCATCATTTAATTGTTGTGGGCAAAATGCTAAATATTAATATTGCCTGTTCTCCCAAGTATTCTGCCCTATTATTAAAATCTGTACCTTCCCCTATTCAACTTTAATAATAGAAGTCATGTCTGAGAATGTGGTCATGCCTCTTTTATATTTTATCCATTGAGCAATTTGTCATTTACAATCTGTAAACTTTACATAAAGTAGACACCCTTTGTCCTTTTGTTCTTTCTCTGATTGACCCATTCACTCTTTTTGGCGCAAAACTTGAATTCTTCTCAATGTTCATAGGGGATGCTTCAACTGAGGATGAAATTGAGCACGAACTGCTCTCGGAAGCAGAGACTGCATGGGCTCAACGCGAATGGTCAATTCAGCATGTCTTGTTTCCCTCCATGAGACTCTTTTTCAAGCCACCAACTTCAATGGCTACGAATGGAACATTTGTTCAGGTAAGGAATAAGGATATTGTAATTGCAGCGAGTATATTTCAACTACTGGTGTTATGCTGATAGTTCCTATCAATTTTTCTAAACTTTAAGAAGTTCAATAAAGTTCAACGTCTTAAATGCATCCTGGGTTGTCACATTTACCATCTGTAGAGGAGTTGCTCCCTTAAGTGTCTTGTAGTTCATTGAAAGTCAAATGACTGTAGTACATCATATTTTGTCCATTGTAGCAAGATTTTTTATTCCTTTGTTTTTGAGAATGATGTGGCAGGGTCTTTACTTATTAATAAAGAATATAAATTATAGTCATTTCAAGTCTTTATTTACAGGCATTCTCGTCTTTCTTCATTAAGAAAATGGTAAAATCTTGTTCCCATTACTGAGTCTGCTCATGCTGAGTAGCTTTTTTATGTTTTAGATGCAAGATTTGTTCCTTTATACCTTTCTAGTATTGGTGTTATAATTGCTTTTGTTACGTTTCTGTTAGTATTTTCTGAACAGGATGCCATAGAACCTGATTATCCATATCCATAAGACTGATGCATAATCCTTGCTATCCACAGGTAGCTTCATTGGAGAAACTTTATAAGATTTTTGAGAGATGCTAACTGAAAATGGTTCTCTACGGTAATAATCACAAGTGTTCACAGATCAGAATCATTCATTTGTTTCTGGGCTGAGGAATTTGTGCACTATGATTACTGCAGTACTTTTCGCCTTCATACCAGGGCTGAATGTTTTTTTTTTGTAACATTTTAATTGACTGTATATATGTTTGTAAAGAAAGAACCTTCATGCTTTTAGACTGTAGCATGTTGGAAGCTTTCGGAACTGAACTTTGTTGTATAGTAGGTCACCTGCAAATGAAGTCAAAGTAAAGTGCTTTCTGTTCCAAGATGGATCATGTATCATTCATTAATCCTAAGCTTTCTTGGGCTGTAAATGGATTAAACCGAGTTGAATACTAAAATGTTTAGATATATTTCGTTTCATTTTAATCAAGCTTTCAGTCCTAGCCGAGCTCAAATTGAGTTTTAATATTATTGTTTAGACTTGTTTAGTTAAAACCAAAATGTTATACTTCGCACTTGAAGTGTTCAAGTGTTAAATTAGATGCTTGACGTTTTCAATTTACATGTTAAAGTATTAAATTGGTTAATTTTAAAGATCAGGGGTAAATATATGTAAGTGGGAAAAATATGTATTAGGCTATGAATATATATATATATTGCCGAAGAATATAATGATAATTGAATACTACATAAAAGTCTATTGCTTCCTAGATTGATGAAAATTAACTAGCCAAACGAAGTTTTACTACTAGCTAATTAATAATTTCTTAACGATAAATTTGGAGATGTGAGTTTAAATTTGAGTTTTAAATGATAAAAATAAATAAATAAATAAGAATAACGTCAAATTTCAAATGCTCAATTATTAATTTCAAATGATCTCAATTATTAATTTCAAATGATTACTTATTCAAATGGATTCATAAGCATAATTTTATACTATGGTTGAATACATATTTTTAGTCTTGAATTAAAAAAAAAAAAAAAAAAAAAGTCTTATGGCATTTTAAACTTTTGAAACTTCCTATTTAGCAGTTTAATTTTTATTTTATATATACTTATTAAATTAATATATAAATTTTATTTTGTATTTATTAAATATCCTTAATGATGCTAACAATGTGCTTTAAAAAAATACATTATAAAACAAGTAAAGATGGTAAAAAATTAATTATTATATATAAACGGTATTGTTTTTTGTGATGAAAAAAAATTTGAACCTTAAATTTGTATTGTTCAACCGATTGAAACAGAAGA
The DNA here is from genome assembly GCA_949750685.1 of Vernicia montana. Taxonomy (NCBI): domain Eukaryota; kingdom Viridiplantae; phylum Streptophyta; class Magnoliopsida; order Malpighiales; family Euphorbiaceae; genus Vernicia; species Vernicia montana. Next base: position 19,283 of record CATKHJ010187012.1, read on the forward strand.
GAAAAAAAAAAGAAGTAATATGCTATTATTTTATTATATGTTAACACCCATTTATATTAGAGGTGTTTAATACATACGGAATTAGAAGTTGGAAGTGTTTAATAGATTTCAATATAAATTCAAGAAGCCACAAGGCTTTATGATAAAACTATACTATCGTACTTAGTTGCGATGGGGCTGAAGGCGAACAGGAAGGCCATTGACTGGTGTGAAATTTGGCTTGTAAATGATATTTTCATTTGGAATTACTTTCTCCCATTGAAATTTAGTGACCAAATTATGGATGAAAATAAGAATCTCAATGCGAGCATATTCTTTGCCTGGGCACATTCGAGGTCCTACTCCAAAGGGTACAAAGGTGTATGGTGCAGGGCCATTCCCTTCAAATCTTGATGGATCAAACTTTTCTGGATTTGGAAAATATTTCGGATTTTTATTTGTTGAATGCACACTCCAATGTGACTGCAAGTATTGACAGATAGTAAATGAGTAAAATAATTTCATTAATACTCACATAAACAAACATGATTAATAAATCGAGTAGAAACATATATGTATTTGTGATACCGTTAGATTCATTTTCATTTATTCAAAAAAAATTTAATGGATAAAGATTAACTTATAACTTAGATAAGAGAAAGATGATATAGTTTATATTTATTTAAGAATCTAACTAAAATTTTTCTATTTAATAGGAGTTAAAAACCATATAGAATTTAGCTCAAATTTAAATCTAAAATACATACTGCAATGTTTAAATCTAATCCAATAATATTTTATGATCACTATCTAATAATAAATTATATAATATAATATAATATTTTGGATTATTGTGTTATCCGTAATTTTAAATAATATAAAATTTAATCAATAAGTGTAATTTCATATTGTTGGGTGTACATGAGATGGAGTCACATATTACTATATTGAGTATATACACTAAAGCCGACTTAAAGTTGTATAGAGTGAAATTATATATTTTTGTAATTTTTAAAATTAATAAATAATGAGATTAGTAATTTTATTGGATAAAAATTGCTAAAAATATGAGGAGTTAGATTTTAGATAACACTGATTTTATAGATTAATTAAACATTTAAAATTATTAAATTCAATATAATATTATTTATAAATACTGCAATTTAATTAAATAATTTTATATAACCGAGTGCTGTATAATTTTCTACAAAATGGATAGTACTTTTTGCTAATAAATAAAGGAAATACCTTCCAATTTTTTGGAATGGTAAAACCTGCAAAAGTGATGTCAGTTACAGCCTCTCTGAATGCCCCTTGAGCAGGTGGTGATAGCCTTAATGATTCGCAAATCACACACCAAGTATACTTCATCTTTTGAACATCACTCCAATTCAAGAGCTCTCCTGGAGCTTTTGACTTTGCAATCTCCATTTGTTCTGTTTAA
>CATKHJ010187067.1:0-21124 GCA_949750685.1 Vernicia montana
TCTCATAAAAGATAATAATTAGCAAATGGCTAATTAAGAACTCATGAAATTCAATGAAACATTTGGTTAACTCATATACTCATACTCATGGTAGCTTGTAAAAGAAATTAGGCATTTTGCCTTAAGAATTCAAATACAAGAATAATAGTATATTTTCTACTCACCTTGAATAAAAAAGAATGGTCTATCACTCTATAGAAGCTTCTCTATCACATCAAGCAATGGGGCTCATCACATCCCTCATGATCTCCATAATGACTTCTAAGAGGAACTATACACATAACACATACAAATTATCAATACACATAACCCATACTCTTAAAATCACTATACTCATACTAATCTCATGATTTCTAACTCTATTCCCTTCCCCAAGCACAGATAATAACAATGGAGAAGAAGAAATTCAAAGAAAACCAAAACCCTAACTCTCATCTTCAATAAATGTTTCAAGAAATGGATGATGGAAGGAGTAAATGCAACCCTATATCCTTTTGTTGAAGCAATCGATGAAGTTTCTTAGCATTAAATGTGAGTGGGTGGATGATTTTAGAGAGAAAATGGGTTTAGGAACTCAGATGGCTCGTAAAAATGAAGTTTGGGGCGTTAATTCCCTTAAATAGAGCTGTTTCTCATTTCTGTCCCCGATGCAAATCGCGGTCGCGAAATGCTTGTCGCGGTGGCTAAATGCAAATCGCAGTCGGTAAATGCCTGTCACGGTCACGACGGACTACTATTCACATTACTATTCATTATGGTTCAAATTTTGGCAAAAGAGTTCGCAGTCTGAGTTGCGATCGCAACTTTGGACGCGAAAGCAATGTCGCGGTCGCGACTTATGCTCTGCAACTCCACTTTACAATTTAACTTCCATTTCACAAGGAATTCAACCCACAATCATCCATACATATGACATACACTTGAAATTCATTTATATACTTAATGAGAAGTCCATACATGAATATTCGGGGTATTACAATTTATTTCTTAAATTATATGTTATTATTATTTAATATTATTAAGGTTGAACTGAATTTTATAATAAAGTTGAGTTCAACCTTAATAAGGTTGAATTTAACCGTAATAAGGTTGAATTCAACTTTTTTATGGTTGAATTTAACATTAATAAGGTTGAACTTAACATTAATAAAATTCAGTTCTCCTTTAATAATGAATATAATATATTCAGTTCGGGGTTCAGTTCTTTCAGATCGGTTCGGTTCAAAATTGATTAGGTTCGGATCTCGGAACGGTACATATCAAGCCCCCGTACCGTACCATAATACTATAATCGGTTCAATTCGGATCGAGAATTTTTTCGGGTATCGAGGATTTTCATTAATGGTGATTTTTTCGGTTCGGAGTTTCGGGTCGGGTCGGGATACCCGCGTCCCGTGCACACTCCTAAAATATATATACATATATATATATATATATATATAGATATACATCCTCCAACTCCTCCACCTCCTCCTCGCCCTCCTAATAAGCATTCGTCTCTACAAAACCAGCTGCAGTTTGAATTAAAGTATCCTCTTTTTAAAAAGCAGTAGTAGTAGTCTGTTGTGGAGGAATAGGTGGAGGTATGTCAGATGTTTGGGCGATATTGTATATCCATTACCTTAGCATCGGCCTCAATTGCTCCTGAACTCTCTTCTCCACTTCCCTCGCAATGTCCTCAACAGTAAGCGGGAGTGTAGTAGAGGTGCTGGCTCTAGGATGTCCATAAAAAATCGATGCCTGTGAACCGATGCCATACACCCTGTTATTCTTATGTTCTCCAACAGCTTGATAGTATAATTGAGCCTCGTGAACTTGACGAGGCTCTGTCGTACCCTGGGCTAGCTGGGACATCTGCTCACAAAAGGAGTTGATATTTTCTTGTAGTTAATAAATTTCATTGTAAGCCCCTATTGACATCCAATAAATTTAAGGAAAGTTGAATTTTATAAAGGTATTAATCAATGTCTTGCTACTTACATTGATTTGTAGAGATCTCCTATGCACAAATGTTTTCCCATCATGCTTCTTTGTGTGAGTGTGGATGAATATCTCACTTGCTTTAGGGGGATGTCCCAACCTTTGTACCTTTTAAATGGAAAAAAAATATTCATTAAAAACAAGTACTACTTAATATAATTTATATGAATGAACTTAGAGGAAAAATTCTTAACATTCTCTTACTATGCTGCTAATGGGATATAAATTCGTCGGTGTGTCTAGACAGACCAGAGGCGAGCCTAGCTTTCTTAGTAAGCCTATTATGGTTGCACTGTTGGGACTTTAGTCTGAATGCAGGAGTGCCCTAGTGTGTATTCCACCTTTGCTAGACCTTATTTGGCATCCATGGAGGTTGCTGGCCATTCTTCGCTTGCTTTACTTCATAAAGCAAGTCTCTATACTAAATCACAACCTTCTTACTGTAGGCAATACGCACTAATGCCTCTATTGCCTCATTCCACTGATAATGCTTCCGCAAAAGAAAATTAAAACAAAATCCACAACTATAATTGAGAAAAATGTAAATAAAATTAACAATTTTCATTCCATTTTAGAAAAATTTTGGCAGCATGTTCCCTAAAAATTGGATTAACCCCCTGTTAAAAAAGAAGAACAATACTACCAAATACAAATATCACATCATATTTCTATAATTCATTAAATTGCAACTCAAAATTTTCAACTATACAAACATAAAAACTTCATAAACTTCATAAAAAGCACAAACAAATTTAGATAACTACTTTATAAAATATTTTAACAACTTCACAAATGAACAATTATACAACTCACTAATCACAAGCTTCATTCAATAATCAATCAAATATACAACTCAAAAATTGAAGTCCACAAATCATAAATGAGAAACATCTAAACAAAATTGTAAAATTTCATTCCATTTTATAAAATTTTAGGCAAAATCTCCCCTATAATTTTGAATAACCCCCTGTAAAAAATGAACAATAACACTCCCAAATACCATATTCACATCAACTGTCATCAATTCATCCAACTGAAACTCAAATTATCCAACTCCAGTAGCATATAAACTTCATACACAGCACAACGAACTCATTGCATTCAAGTGTATAACCATTTCAAACTTTACAAATAAACAAGAATGTACCAATTATATACACTTATCACATGCTTCATTCAATAACCAATATAAATGCAAAACTTAAATTTAACTCAAGATTCCATAAATGACAAAAATGTTAGCAAAATTTCGGCAGTATCTCCTCTATAAATTAGACTAACCCCTTGTAAAAAAAAAACAGTAATACTCCCAAATAACGCAATCACATTATTATTCATAAACCAATCAAACTGCAACTCAATTTTCAATTTTAATGAATCAATCTCACAACTTAATAACTAAACATTTACAAATGATAATCAGTTAATCTCAAACCATTCATTGCATTAATAATATTATCTGAATTAACTAAACTTGCTTTTAATCTAAATAGGAAACGAAAAAGGAAAGTATACATTACCTTGAACTCCTCATAGTAAAAATTCTTAGTGTCTTGCGACACTATCTTCTAAGAATATCCTTCTATCTCAATCCTCTCCTTGAAGATAACCCATGCAGTGCGGGAGCATCTATCAAATGGATCAAATCTATAAAATTTGGAATAAATTTTAAATCTGCAACATTTGATCATTAAGAAAAATGTAACAAGGGATAAAAAAAAATGTTATGTTAATTATAATTATAAAACTTACTCTCCAGCAATCACCATAATGGTAGGTCTGAATGGTTCGGGTGCTGTGTCAGCAGGGGATGCCTCTCTGTTGGCCTGAGCTACTGAACTACTACTAGCCTCTATAGATGAAATAGCCGGAGGATGAACAAATGGATGAGGAATATCAGGAGGAAGAACAGCCATTTGTGGAGTAATAGATAGAGGAGAATGCTTAGAGGACAAATAATAAGAGGATGAAAAGTAGATGATGCTGGAGGCAAGGGGGTCGCTCAAGTGATGGGGCTGATGCACGAACACCCGCTGGGGATGAACTCCATAAGTGAGATGCAGAAGAACCTTTGCCACGGCCTCGACCCACCGCTATCATCAGAACCTCTCCCGCTAGTAGAATCACCTCTACCTGTACCTCTAACCATCTTGATATATATATATATATATATATATATATATATATCTGTGTGTGTGTGTGTGTGTGTATTAGAGTCATAATTATAAAAATGATAAATAATTAGTCATCTTGTAATGAAATTTAAATAAAAAAGATTTAAAAATTAATTTGCAATAACAAAAAGAATACACACTTGCATTTATGTATAGAAATCATTCACTGTCATTTTCTTCTGGCTCAACTTCATCTCCATATTCCTCGTCTGATTCTGATTCTAATTCAAGCACTTGGTCATCTTCTACTTCGACATCTTCATAATTTAAATCAATAAATTCACCAATTTAGGTGTAGGATCAAACCATTCACATTTGGTGATTCATCAATTTCAACAACTGGTCGCACCCCTTAATTTATATACTGCCTACCAATCACTCTTATCTATTCTCATACTAGAGTATGGTACGTAATACACTTGACATGTTTGCATTGCCAAAATGAATGGTTCATATTTATTAAATCTTCTCTTGTGATTCACATCAACAAGATTGTATTCTTTATGAACCTTCATACCAACATTAGGTGTAGGATCAAATCATTCACACTTGAATAAAACAGTCCTTTTTATCAGGAAAGCAAGGTATTCTAATTGCAACGCTTCAGTCAATCGACCATAATAGTCGTAAGCATTTTCACTGTAATTAAAACACTTAATACAAACTCCACTATTCAGTGTTGATCGATCATAACCATGTCTTTCTGAGTGAAATATATACCTATTCATAAAGTATATAGGATATGATGTCATGGTTCTAAATGGACCTTTTGCGAGATCTTTGATGAATTGGTTTGTGATGCCACTAGAAGGATCACTTGCCTATAAGATAAGAAATTTAAACCAAGAGGTTATACATTAGAAATAATAAACATAATTTACTAAAAGATGTATTTTGTTGATTACTCACGTAAAACTTGAACCAGGAAGCGAATTTTATTTCTAGTTTGGCATCAAAATCTTGATCAAAGATGTTGGGATTATTTTGCCTCACCTTAGCAATATAATCCTTTAGGGAAGTAAAGTGTATTACAAATTATAATACATTAACAACTAATCTATTCAAATGGATAAGTATATAGATTAGATCACTTACTTCTGAAAGGATGATTCTTCCTTACAATTCAGAAGAATGTAGGATTCATCTGCCTTATATTATTCATCAGACAACATTCTTGTTTTTGGTCTACCAAAAGGTCGACCAGGATGAGTAAAAATGGAAAGATTTCCTTTGATCTCTTCCTCTTAGATTGTTCCACCGTAATCATTACGTGGCACTTTTTGACGCCTTGTGTAAACATTTGGCTCGAAATAGTATAAACAAAATGATGACGCCTCTTCTACTAGATATGCATTGCATATTGAACATTCGACCTTTGCCTTATCCTTTACATTATGCTTCAAATGTTGAAGGAACCTACAACATACATTGTAATTAAGGATACATATATGGATATTGAAAATATATTAATAACAAAGTTGAATTTTAGGAAACTATTACTTCTCAAATGGATACATCCACCGATATGGTACAAGACCTGCTATTCTCGCTTCATAAGCCAAGTGGACCGGAAGATGTTCCATTGAATCAAAGAAGCTTAGAGGAACTACATGCTATAATTTATATAAAATTTGATGAATTTTTTATTCGAGGCGTGACATGTCTTCCACCTTATTATTATGGAAATGAGTTCTTTGAAAAACAAACTAAGCTCTATAAGAGCTTTCCAAACCTTAGATGGCAACATTTCTCGAAATGCAATAGGAAGTAACCTTTGCATGAAAACATGACAGTTGTGGCTTTTCATACCAAACAACTTCAACTTTCAAAGATCCACACACCGACACATGTTTGACACATATCCATTTGGAAATCTAATACTTTTAACCCATTCTCATAAAACTTGTTTGCTTGGCTTTTCAAGCATATAACAAGCCTTAGGAAATTTCCCTATTCGAGGATCACGCTCCAACTAAGGTCATTTTCAAAACTCTTTTAAGTATTCTCTTGATTTAGAATTGTCCTTAGTTTTCCCTTCTATGTTCATGACAGTGTCGAAGATATTTTCGAACACATTTTTCTCGATGTGCATGACATCCAAGTTGTGTCGAATGAGATTAGTACTCCAATATGGCAAATCTTAAAATATACTTTTTTTCTTCCAACCACAGTTTTTTGAGATTCGATCATTCTCCTCATCCAAACCAAGTCCAGTCACTTTCATCAAACCCAACCTCTAGATTTCCTACAAAATCTTTGTTCCTGATCTTAATGATGATTAGTACTAAGTGATTATTGATGATTGATGAGATATTTGGAGTGACAACTATTGATATTAAATGAGAATTTATATAATTATATAGCCATTGGGGCTTGATAAATGTGATTGATTTAAGAGATGAGATTTGATATGCTACTTTGGGTAGCAAGATTGTTTGAGTTGATAAATGGTTATACAATTTACTTGATTGTTTTTTATGGTTGTATGTGTTTTGGCAACCTGGATGTACCTCTATATCACTATATGATATTGAGTTATATTCAGTGACAACTAATTTGCATCTTCCATAGGGTTTCCAGCTAGTATTATTGCTACTATCAGAGGGAAGTCAGTTTCAACTCAGCTGCAGCAGGAAAGCTGCCCACAGAGCGGTGGATGCTACCACTGCGAGGATGAGCTCAGCTTAAATATGATTTAGTATCAGTTTTGAAACTTTGGCACATCTTCGAAATTTAGAACCATATATGACTCTTAAAATTAGTGAGCAGTAACATATTAGTTTAGTTTATATATTTGTCACGACCCAACTTCTGAGTCGCAATGGTCCTAGGGCATAGGTAGGCATAAGGCCACCGAAAACCCATAGAACCTATACATATTATACAATCCAATAATGTAACATATAATTAAACTATAATCATCTCATCATATCATCACGTATCATTTCATATCCCAAGATCAGAACCTGAAAACATATATACTTATTCTTCTCATCACCTACTCATCAATAACATCATAGTATTTATCAATTAACTCATACATATTTCTCTTCCCATATAACTCTTATTATATATACAATAATTACAATACTCTTTTACACCCATGGAGCTACTAAAATAACTTTAACATATACAGTACACATATCAAATGGAACTTTACTTTAATAAGAAAATCCTCAAGTGAAAACTGATGCTTGAGGAATCACTTGCTCACTATGCTGCTTTCTTAAAAAAATGGAATCACTAATGAGATAAAGCAGTGAGTAAATAATATGCTACCATACTTGAGAGGCTAGCTCACAAGGATGGCTCATGCTTACTTATCACTTGGCTCATATACTTATATTCGTAGAATGAAGAATATTATATTCTCTTTAACAATTGAACTTTATCATACAAAACTTATAAATATTCTTTAGAACTTGAACTCATGGATTTGGAGGTATCCACTTTAGGTACACATGATTCCTTGTAACTTTTAACTTATGGATATTTGGGTCTTATAATCACTTGGACATAATTTAGTAACTTGGATTTGGGATCTTATACAATGGATCTTTAGATCAATGGTTCATATAGGTATACTTTAATATTACATAGATTAAACTTGTATATACAAATATAAGTAATTAAAACTATGAGGTACTTAAGAAGCTATAATGCTCTTTGGTTTTATTGAAAACCTTAATACGTTTACTTTAAAATCACTTGAACAAACTATATACAATAATTCTTTATTCATGAAAGATTTGAAATGACAAGTATTATATGTTACATAAAGGATTTGGAGGTTTAGTAAAACTTATACACTTATACTTTCATAAATACACATGTGGATATATATCTCATAATCAAATACTTATTTTCAAATAACTTGGAAAATCAATAATTCTTATATCATAAAAGAATATATTAGATTTAAAATATTATATACTTAGAGTTTAGTATTAAAGGAACATAACATATCTGAAATACATATATGTATACAAAAGGAGTTTTCTATACGCTAACTCATATAACTTAGGACAACATGTATACTTATATGCCTTAATGTCAAGGTTGATGACACATAGGTGAATAGCTTTAGAAATCAACTGGCATAAGGCTATCTTGTTTAAGGATCAATTAGCTTACGTATCACTGTATTTCTCATTGTCATTTAGGGTTATATAATCATGGATCTATCAATCAATTGGATTGGTCTCAATGAAAGAAAGGGCTCATAACTCGTAGCTTATCAAATGAGTTCAAATGAGATCATCACATAGGTTGGGGCAGAGACATTATAGCATACCCGAAGTAGAGGTTCCTTTACGAACATGCTCCCATAAATCATGGTCGGGACAGAGGTACTTGTGGCGTGTCCGAAGCATAAAGATCCCTTATACTTGGGGCAGAGGCACGTATTTATGCATAACTCGAAGCAGAGGCTCTCATGTGATCATACTCCCATACCTGTGTACACAGTTCTCATACATATCGCTTACAGTATCTCTTGCACATATCTTTTGGTTCACATAGAAAGAATCATTGGTACTCATGGCTCAAATGGCTCATATTGTTCATGAAAGGAATATCAATATTTACGGGATTCATATAGTTTCGTGGTCATTTCAATGGCTTTCAACTGGTGATACATTCTCATGGTCATTGTATTTTTAGAGTTGGGAACTTTCACATACACATATGCTTATATACATACTCATACTTATCATTTTAGGAACTTATAACTTATAACATATAAGATATATTCATACTCATTACTTTTGGAAAACATATAAATAGACTTTATAAACCTTTAAGGATTTTCATATAATTCTCATAGATGGATTATTAATAATTTAATAGTAAACGATGTAGATTTTATATAAACAATGGATTATTATACTTATGAATTTTAAATACACTTGGTTCGTAATCAGTCATTTACATGTATCATATAACAAGTGTCAAATGGACACATTGTTCTCATTATGGCATATAGCCCAAGAATTCTGAAGCAACACGATGGCTTCACATGAATGAACGATATGACTAACATAATTCATGAATAATATGAATTATCTTGTAATACAAGAAATTATATTCTTGGTGGCACATACAATGAAGAAGGCATAACAAGCCTTTATAGTTCAAATACAAATATAGTAGTATATTTTCTACTCACCTCGTGCTATTCCTTTCCAAATCTCATACACCATTGCCGTACATGAAATTCATCATTTCCTTGACTCATCTTGCCTACACATAAAATTCCAATTCACACATTAACTACTCTTCATATAACCTTAATCTTATAACTTGGTTTCTTTAATTCCAACTATAGATTCTCAATTCTTACTCTTAATTTTACAATTATCTCTTAACCATTAACAAAAATGCCCAACTTGATTCTAGGGTTTACACATATTAGGGTTTCTATGAATCTAGATCAATAAAACTCATATCTTGCAATCAATGCTATAAACATCATCTATTAAACTCATAATTAGGTATTAAACCTTAATTAAACAAAGCTCAAATGAAGAATCAAAGATTAGAAGATTTACCTCAAAGATTTTCCTTCAATCTCAAATCCATAAATCTTTCAAATCAAGAAGAAATCTCCTTAGATCTTATATATCCCTTGATATCTTGAATATAAAAGACAAATCTTAGCCTTAGAAAAACATCTATAGAGTTTAATAAGGTTTGGGGGCTGTTAGAGTCGTAGAAAATGAAGAAATTTTAGATTTTTCGCAAATGGGTTGCTGCTATCTTTTTATAGCCCCGATGGACGTTGCGGTCGCGATATGTTAATAGCGGTCGCGATACTCATGTCGCGGTCGCGATATAGTACTGTTCACGTGACTGTATCTTCTGATGTCGCAGTCCCTACACACAGGTCACGGTCTCGATTATCCTTTAACCAAAACTTAAAAATCAGGTAGAAGAGTTCACAATTGGCTTTGCGTCTAAGTTCGGGGTCGCAACTTTTTGTCACAGGTGTGAATCATGTCCTGCAGTCCCACTTAACAAAATAACCTTCAATCCTTAAGAAATTTAATCCTTATTCATTCATACACATGAACTGATACTCATGGTAAACAAGGAATCTATATGAACTTGGGTATTACGGTATTCTTGCATTTCCAATTCAATCTGTTGAAACACTTGGAACTCACTTGGCTTAGTTCGCGAAGAATTTACACATAATCTCATAGCATAGCAACTCTCATACATTATTCAGCCATACTTACTATATAGAGGGCTAATATGTAGTTGGGGTATTACATTCTCCCCTCCTTATTAAAAATTCATCCTCAAATTTTCTCATAAAGAGGTTAGTCCTCATATCATGAATCATACTCACTAGCATGCAAACCATTATACTTTCCCATCACTTATACAATCTTTATTCTATTTACATGATCAAGTCTCATAACACATCTTACACATAACACATCATCATATATGCAATCATTATACAACCTATTATCCTTTAGCTCATTCTTACCATCAACCATTCATCGTCATTCATACTACTCATAGTCATATATACATATCATGTTTATTACACTTGTATTAGGCATTACATATCTAAATTCCATTAGTTAATATAAACTTTTATCTTATACAATCCTATTACATCCATATATGTCTTTATATATTAAATATCCATAATGTCATATGAACTCATCATGGTCTTTGGAATCTTTTAGAACTCTCTTCCTCGAGGGCAATCCTTGATGAAATGACTGGGCTTACGACATCTTAAACATGCCCTCGTAGCAAATCTACATCTCCCTTCATACTTCTTCTTACAAGCAGAACATGTAGGATACTCATATCGATGCTGCACCAAACTAGATGTACTCGTAGCTCTTAAAGTAGCATTCACTGTAGTATTCTTAGTCCGATCTTGAGTTTGACCTTCCTCTCGAGGTCGACTCTGACTTATAATTGAAGCCATATTTCCATATGTCCTCACTTGTGAGCTACTTTCCCCTTTCTTGTTTTGACTACTCTGACCTTTAGACTTCTTCTTTAATTTTTGATCCTCATATGCTCTTTCTTCCTCATATCTTGCCTCTAACTGTTTAGCTTTATCTATCAACTTTGATAGAGAAGTAAACTCTGTAGCACACAGAGTATTATACAATGGGAGTATCAATCATCTCTTGAATCTGTTAATCCTTACTGCTTCAGTTGGAATAATCTCCTGTGCATACTTGCTCAATCTATTAAATTCCTTAGTATACTCAGTCACAGTCATGTATTTTTGCCTCAACTTTTCAAATTGAACTCTTCTATTTTCTTTTTCACCTTCAGCCAAGAATTCATCCATTAATTCTCGCTTAAACACTTCCCACGTATGAGGATTTTCTCCATATAATCTATCTTCCACTTTTTCCCGAAACCAATCTTCTGCATAACGATTCAACTGAACTCCCACTAGTTCTATTACTCTAGCATCTGAACAGGGTAATCTTCGGACCAACTTGTCCATTCTTTCAAGAAATTCTTGGGGGTCTTCATCTTCTTCACCATTGAACTCTGGTGGTCTTAACTTTCTAAAATCATAGATGGAAACACCTTCATCATCAAACATTCTTCTTACTACATATCTAGGTGCAAACATATGTGGGAGAGGCGGATTCTGTTGCCTCTCTCTCATCATCCTCTCTCTAAGGAATCGGTTTTCTTCCCGTAACTCCCTCATCTCTTGTCTCATAGTATCCATATCCTCTTGGGGCACATGCTCATCTCCTACTCTAATATGACGTCGATTTCTAAGCGGCATCTATAAAACAACTACACATATAAGAGGAATTAACATATACGACATCGCGGATCTATCATAAGGAATGACATCAATTGACATGAAAAGACATTCCTAAGCTCCATAGTGTTTCACATAACCTATGACTCATTTTGTTTCATATAGTCTATTCTAGACTTTAACCTTTGCTCTGATACCACTTTTGTTACGACCCAACTTCTAAATCGCGACAGTCCTAGGGTATGGGTAGGCATAAGGCCACAGAAAATCCGTAGAACCTATACATACTATACAATCCAGTACTGTATCATGCAACTATATTATTATGCCTACCCTGAATCCGTAGAACCTATACATACTATACAATCCAGTACGGTATCATGCAACTATATCATGATACCGTACTGGATTGTATAGTATGTATAGGTTTTACGGATTTTCGGTGGCCTTATACCTATCCATACCCTAGGACCGTCGCGACTTAGAAGTTGGGTCGTGACAGTCATTCACTTAGAAAAAGTATATAAAAATTTTAATTGAATACACCTTCCTTTTAAAGTGTATCTTACACTCTCCTAACAGTGTAAAAAAAAGTCTTAATGTTAATATAAATAATAATTGAAGGTTACAATATAGATAAATAAATTTATAGGGCTCAATAAATAAAACGGGCAAAGTTTATAAATTTCATAATAGGTTTAGCCATTATATAATTTTTACAATTATCATTAGGGATGACAATTTAGCCTGCTCCATCGAGTATCTGCCTCGCTCCGTCTCTAATGGGGCGAAGCGAGTTTTAAATTTAAAATCCAAATCGAGTTCGGGGCGAAGCGGGTTATAGCGATTATGTATATAATATATCATTTTTAATTTTTAATTTATTTTTTATATAAAAGATAAATTATATTGTATAGATATATAGAAAAGAGATATAAATGAATATATGTATATATAAAAAATTAATATTAAATAATTTTTTTAAAGAAAAAAGAAAAAAAATAAAACGGATAAACCCACGGATACCCACCCCGTTTTATTACTCACCCCGTCTCGCCCCATAATGAAACGAATATAAATAAATATTGACGAAGTAGATACGGAAACCCGTCTCATACTTGTCCAACTGCCATCTCTAATTATCACTTATATGTACTCCCATCAAATTTTTAGAAATCTTAGCTACATGGAAGGTAGTCTTTGAAAACAGAGCCACATTAAGAAAAAATTACGAAACATCTGTAATAAAAAATAAATTTAAAAATTCAATCAAGACCCATTGTCTCTCCCTCCCCGTTCAAACATTTCGCTTTTGAAATGGAGATAGATTTTTTTTTTATTATTATTTTTTTATTTTATTGAGATGCATTATACAGATTATTGTGCTATGCTTGAATAGAATTTAATCAAAATTATCTTCTTCGATCATCTCTTAGAATAGTACTCTTGATTTTTTTTGTCCAAACGTTTGAAGTCATTTAATTTGGAATTGGAATTCAATACATACTCTTTTATATTCAATGAGATTTGGAATATCAGTGCAGAGTATGAAAATAAAATCATTCCAGCACTCAAAATTGCTATTATATATTCTTAAATTTCCATATTTGAACCAAAAAATAGTTTAGTTTTTAGGTATGTATTTTCTTGTACATAAGAAGGTAAATGGGATTAATTATGAAAGCATTATTTACTAATATTAATCCTAACTTAGTCTATATATCTAGGTCGAATCAAGTTTTAAATTTTAAGTTTTTTAATCAAGTAAAACTGAGTTAATACTGTTTAGACTCGACTTGATTCGATTATACTCTAAGAAGTAATTATATATATATATATATATATATATATATATATGCTGATGTAAGAAATTGATCGAGAATCAAAATATATATGCACCACACAAAAAATTTCTTACTAATTTATTTTTAAATTTGAAATAAGATTACTATTAACAAAAAAAAAAAAAAAAATGGGACCATGATTGAGTTGTTCAAATGATACCAATGAATCACATCACATGTTTCTTCCGGCGAAGAATATGCCCATCATCAGAAAAAACACAGCAGCTGCGGCAGCAATTCCAATAGCTCCTGTAATTCTCTCAGCAAGCTTTTGCTTGCTGCCGCGAAGACAGAAACTAACTAACAGGAAAAGAAAAGCCAAAGCGTTAACAGCCACAATAACATACAGAGGGCGTGTGGGAGAATAAGCAATGAAAGAAAC
Organism: Vernicia montana; assembly: GCA_949750685.1. NCBI lineage: Eukaryota > Viridiplantae > Streptophyta > Magnoliopsida > Malpighiales > Euphorbiaceae > Vernicia > Vernicia montana. Next base: position 14,143 of record CATKHJ010187067.1, read on the forward strand.
CGCTGCTTGACCGGTGAGACCGAAAAGTATATCTCTAAGTTTTGAAATATTGGAACAATTTTCATCTGTAATTGAGGACAAGGGCAAGTGATTCAGATCTATAACGTGATCATTGTGATCTTGCTTTACAGCCCGGATAACGTTTTGCTTCGAATAATTCCAAGGTAGCCTATTAGGATCATAAGAGTTCCTGAAAGCACTTAAAAACTTTGCATGTGATTTTCGCAATAAATTCACACTCCTCTCATCGTCTAATTTTGAATAAATTTCTAATAACTTCCTTTTGCTGAGATTTTGAAAGAAATTGTCATCTTCCTCGCTGTCGCTATTTTGGTAAATGTGGAAGAAGCTTTCGATTTCGCCACCATCGGCATGGATGTCTAACCAGCGGTAGTAGATTTTAATTTCTTCTATGGAAAGTTTTCCATCACCGTCTTCATGATCAAAGTGTTTGAAAACCTCCAACAAACGCGAGTCTGAGTTGAAGGTAATTGGATTGGTTGTCATGGTTGTGCAGTTTTGAGTCTTTCACTGGCTACAGGATTCGATTTTTCTGTCAGTGGGAGGAAATAGGTAGCAAATGCGGTTGGACTGATCAAAATATATTCTCGTTAACTTATCCACCTAATTAAATTGGGAATTCAGATTATATTACAAATATTAAATATGATTTTCTCAGTTTTACCACAATTTGTTTTATTACTTATACTTATACTTATTATTATTTTAATTATTTTTTTTAAATGCGCCTTTAATTTAGTGGTATTAAAGTCTTCTTCAAGTTTCGAATTTGAAACTTAATTAGACACAAATTTAAAAAAAAATTATTAAAATAGATTTATTATTTTATTATATAATACTTTAAAAATCAAAATGTAAATAAATTTTAAAATTACAAGAGTTAAATTATTCTTAGTTTTTTTTTTTTTTTTTTTTCTGAATAAATTGTAGTCAAATTTTTATCTTCAATTTACACTTTTCTTCGAAAGAGCTGCCCCCCACTTCGTAGCAATTGCAGTTCCTTGAACTCGGTTACTTGTAATATTGGGACTTTGAAATAGTTATGACTTTTTAATTTAATACACTATATATATAATTGAATATACTATTTATATAATTTGAATAATAAATTTGAATCCTCCTTACCCAATGCTTAAAAAGAAGAAGGTATTTTTTTCCTTAAAAAAAAAAAAAAAGGTATTTAATAAGAATATTAGGTTATATAATATTTCAAAAGGCTTGGTTGAATTTTTAGTTGGTATATAAATTAAAAAACTGTTGAATTTTATCATTATATGTGTGTGAATTGGATTTTATTTTGATGACTTTTTATGTAAAATTGATTATTGTCAAAGTTCATTCGTTATGTAATTTTCTTTATGTCAACTAAATGTCTTTTTCTATAGAGTAGACATTTTCACAACGCGCTTTCTTGCAAGTTGGTAATGAATTTTCCAAGAAATGACTCTCAAATCTGGACTCTCAAAGATGGAAGGCTAAAGAAAAAAATACAGCATATGTACATTTTTACATGGAAAACAAGTTTTGTGACTTAAGGGTGTGTAATTCTTTCACTTTCTTCTTCTCATTCAATGGATCCTCATCAAAAGAAGATGGCATCTCTTCTATTAGTCGCTGCTCCCAGTCCGAAATTCTCTCGGATCTCCATTGCCAAACAACAGAGTATAATGAAGTTTATCATCTCTATTTGCTTCATGGCTGCCAACATTCTATCAATTCTTCCATATGACTACGTAAATGGAAATCGAATTCCATCTATTATCTTCAGGGGACTTTCATCGAACATCTTTCATGCATTTACAATGTCCATCGTTTTGGCCTTCAGTGGCTCATTTATCGCTCTGATGATCGAAAAAGAGACCAAATTTGTGCGGCATATATGCTGGTATTTATCTGTGATTTCCATAGCATTGGCCGGATCAATTCTTGCATACGCAACATCTTTATCCAGTTTCAATTGGGTTTCTTCTAAAATTATGCAAGGAAGATAAATGGCAAGGACTAACTCGAAGATCAACTACTTGTTCATGTATGGCGTTTGTTTAGCCATCTTTTTGGTTGCAATACATTCTTTTACTGAAAATAATCCCTTCTTATAATTAAATTTCAATTCTGGGTTTTTTTTTTTTTAATTTTCTTTGTTACCTACTTTGTATTGAAACTTGGAATGCAGAATCTATTATTCTATATACTGGCAAAATCAAATTTACAGCAACCAAAAATAAATTTCAGCTCATGAGCTGTATAAAAATTGATGATTCTTAGGTTATTTGTCTGTTGTAATTTTTTTTTTCAGCTGTAGAAGAGTTTTATTCGTGTAATTAAGGGGCTAAGCAAATTAGTATACTTGATTAACAGCTGCTTGTAAAAAAGCTTTGTAGAAACTCTTAGAACTTGTTGATAAAGGAACAATATGAATATGGGTAGCACGGCTCCATCATAATCATAAATATTCTAATTTATATTTTTGTAGTTATTGTGAGGTCTTACCCGAACGCCCCTCCCCTCGCTCGGGAAAAATATGAAGTGCCTTAAGAAAACGCGAGCGATTTTTAAGAGAGTTTAGGTATAAATTTCGGTGTTCACGATTGGAAGCGGCTATCGTTTCGAAAAATTGATTTGATTTTTAAAAAGAATTCGGGAGTCGCCATCTTAATTTATTTAAATAGGAAAATTAAGGAAAAACTCAATTTGAATTTAATTTTATTAATTTTTTATTAATTTACCCAAGAATAAAGTCACTAATCCTCGAATCATGTTGAATTTGGGGACTAGGTTTTTAGTTAAAATAATCTCAATTTGGCTTTTAAGTTTAATTTGACTTGAAAATTGATTTCATGGATGACAAGTATTTAATGACGATTATAATGCATGAGCATGACATAATTATGAAATATATAAAAGAATAAAGAGCAAGTATTTAAATATCCACAAGTAAAGGAGAGTATTTCCTTTAACTCTTATGAATACTAAGGAAATCACAAAATCACTCATTTTCTCTAAAAATAATTAACTAATTACTTTAATTGAAATTTTACAGGAAAAATATAAATTGACATTTGCATGAAAAATAAAAGGGGAAAGAGATTGATTATGATTTGGATTTGAGACTTTGATTTAAATTCTAAGTGTGCCTACGTACCCCACTGAATAAATATCAAAACCCACGTAGTTCATTCCACTGCGAGGTGAAGGGGTTTAGAGATTAGTCAGATTGATTTGATTTGATTTGGGGTGATTTTGGGGTTGGTAAAAGAAGATGATATACCTTATCTTTGGGGGATTTTGAGTGGACGAAGTGATTTCCCGAATCGAAATTATGTTTTATCGATTTTAGATAATGAATTCAAATTAATCTCAAAGGAAATTAATTTGATGATTTGGTGGCTTAATTACCTAATTTTTAATTAATTAAAATGATTAATTAATCAGATTAAGTGAAGACTAATTGAAAATTTAATTAATTAAAATTAATTTTTAATTAATTAAATAATTCAAAATTAGTGAAAACTAATTGAAAGATTAATTAATTAATTAAAATTGATTTTTCAATTAATTAACTAATTGAAATTACTCAAAATGAGTAAGAAAACTAATTATAGAGAGAGAGAGAAGAGAGCAATTGGATAACTATTAACAAAGGCTCTAAGGTGTGTTTTGAAAAGGAATGGAGGAGGGGTATTTATAAGAGCAGATGGGGAATGAAAAAAGACCAAAAAGGACCTAACAAGTGGAAAAATGGAGAGGTAAAAGGGTAATTTGGCAAAAAATGGACATGTCCGTGAGACGCGCTGGCGAACGTCCGCAACACGTCTGGCCGACGCGCCAGGTCCTCTGGCGAACATGTTAGTACGGGACTGACACGTCAACCCGTACTAACACGTTTGACACGCGTCAGTACAACGCGTGTCCGCGCGTACGTCCGCCAGACATCTGGCCACTGCGGCCAGATGTCTGGCCCATTCGCCAGAGCATCTCACTGCGTCCGTGAGACTGCCTCGTGGACGCACGGCTACGGCTAGCGCACGTCTCGAGTTTCGGGCCTTTTCGCTTTTCGATTTGGTTTTCGAGTTTTCCGGGTCAATTTTTGGGATATTCTAAGGTCCAAAAAATTACCGGTCAGTGGCGGTGAATCCAAAATTAATTATCGGATATTTTGGCAGTCAGTTTGGAGAAAAATCTGGTCAGTTTCAGGAAAGTGCTGTCTGGTACAGAAAGTCTGGTCATGATTGGAAAAGTGCCAGTTTCCTTGTAATATTATGCTTGAAAATTCATTTTTTCGAGGGGGCGCTGCCTCTTTGACCCATGCCCGCTAACCGGCTAGTGGGACCACCGTACCGGCTCTGCGTAGCACACGAAATTTAGCAGGTGTCAAGTTACAGCAGTATTTTAAGGGTGTAAAATTGAGGGTTTACAATTATTTGTTAAAAATTGAATATTTTAGGGCAATATTATTAATTAGATATGCACCTTTATACTATAAAAGGTGAAAGATAATAATTTGGCAAAAAAAAAAAAAAAAAAGGTGAAAGATAATAGATTAAAATATTGCTTTTAAGATTATTAGGCTTAGAAAATTTCATAGTATTGCCATGTAAATAATAACTTACTATAATAAAAAATAATTGTTTTGAAATATTGGTATGTAAATAAAAAAAATGAGAAAAATATGAAACTTCATATTATATTGAACATAAAATAATAAGAAAAAAATATTTTTTTTTATTTATTATTTCATTACTTAGAAAGGTGAATTTAACTTTTTATTAATTGAAGATATAATTTCATAAACCAATGACACTTCGGTCTAGTGCTAAAATTTGTTGATAATTGATATAAACTAGTCGAGAGTTTGATATTCAATTTTTTTAAATTAATTTTTATGTCATATAAAAATAAAGATATATAAATATTATTCTAAAAAAATATATAAATGTAAAATTATTGTATAATTTGTATAAATAATAATAATTATTTTAATAGATTTTTAAACTGGTCTGATCTCTGTCAATATTTTTGTAACACCCTAAATTTTTTAATTAAATTAAATTAAATTTGGATATTATAAAATTTTATATTTGGTAAAATTATATGTGAGAGTATTAAATTTTATATTTTGGTACTTAAATATTAAATTTTAAGAATTTTTAGAAATTAATTTTATATTCAATTCATTTTTAATAAATCTAAAAGTGGTCATTTTTTAAATTTTAATATATCAAATTAAAGTATATTTTACAAGAAATTTAATGACTATTTATTTATAATTTTTAGATTTAAAATGAATTTTTTACAAATTTTTAAAAGATTTTTTTTTTTAAAAAAAAAGAGCAACCAACCAGAGATTGCCACGTGGCAGCGTCGGGCTAGCTGCCCAGCTGTCTAGAAAAAGGCAGCATCTGTTGTCACAGCCCAACTTCGCAACTGTGACGGTCATAGGGCATAAGTAGACTTAAGGCCACCAAAAACCCGTAGAATCCTTCTCATCGCATAAATTACATATCATCTAGAACAACTCATACTCATCCAAATATCAGAACCTGAACTCATGCATAAACATATGTACATCTATCTCATTATATCACATACTCATACATATACTTACTTGCAATCTCATAAACTTATAATTCTGTAATACCCCGTATATTCATGTATGGACTTCTCATTAAGTATATAAATGAATTTCAAGTGTATGTCATGTGTATGGATGGTTGTGGATTGATTCCTGGTGATATGGAAGTTAAATTGTTAAGTGGTGTTTCAGGGTGAGAATCGCGCCCGCGATACTTGTGTAGCGACCGCGACTCTCATTTCGCGTCCAAAGTTGTGACCGCAACTCAGACCGCGAACCTTTCTGTCAAAAATTAAAACCAGAATGAACAGTCACGTGAACAATGCAAGGTAGTGACCGTAACAGGCCTGATGCGATCGCGATATGTGAATAACGACCGCGACTTGCCTGTAGCGAGCGCTATCGCCATCGGGGACAGATTTGGGAATCGGGCTCTATAAAAGGATTTTAAGACCTAAATCATTTCCACCCGATTTTCTAAGCTTTCTAAACCCATTTTCTCTCAAAAAAATCATCTACCCACTCACATTTAATGCCAAGAAACTTCATTGATTGCTTCAACAAAAGGATCTAAGGTTGCATTTACTCATTCCATCATCCATTTCTTGAAGCATTTCTTGAAGAGGTGAGTTAGGGTTTTGGTTTTCTTTTGATTCTTCTTCTCTACTGTTATAATCTATGCTTTGGAGAGGGTGTATGCTTAGAAATTATGAGTCTAGCATGTGTATAGTAATTACAAAGGTATGAATTGATATATTCTCCATTATTTGTGTTTATGTGTTAATAGCTCATCCTAGAGGAAATCATGAGGATTATGAGGAATTGATGTGATTGTGGATTTTCTTTAGAGATTATAGAGATTCTTTTTTGCTAAGGTGAGTATTTAATATACTATTATGCTTATACTTAAATTCTATGAAAAATCCTATAAGCTTATGTATACTTATGTTATTCAATCTTTTATGAAATCCAAATGATTATGAATTATTGTGAACCATACTTCTAAATGATTAAGCTATATGTATGAAACCTAGCCAATTTGCTATTCATTATGATATATGTATATGAACCTTATGATGGAAATCCCCCAAACTGATGTGGGGCAAACATCAGACTTTGTGCACATTGTACCTACGGATAAGGTATAATATCCGAACCCTAGCTAGGAAGGGTATCGATCCTAGTCATGGAGTCTGATCCACTTTATGTAGCATGTACGTAAGGGGACCACTACTTAGAGTATGCTTGTAAGGAAGCCTCTACTCATTTGACTCAAAGCATACCTGTAAGGAGGTTTTGCATAATTATATGGAGCATGCTTGTAAGGAAGCCTCTGCTTGATTTCTATGTAAATATATATCTATGGCCATCAAACCAAATTGATATCCA
>CATKHJ010187102.1:0-10272 GCA_949750685.1 Vernicia montana
AAATGTTGAAATTTGAAAGAAATGTTAAGAAGTTTGTAGGATACTTGACTTTTTCTAGCAAAAGAAAAATGGAAAAGTGTCAAGTTTCTATTGGATCATCTCTTTTCTTTTCTCTTTCTTTTCTTGCCAACTTAACCTAGATGTTTATGTACATCTATGTTGCAAGGAAACTCTCAGCAGGTCGCGTTTTCTCGTTTTAGAAACGTTTCCTAATTGGAAACTCTTGAAAACTTGTCCGAAACGTTTCGGGCACGTTTCCGTAATTTGAAAAAGTTGGAAACTCGTTTTCAAGTTGAAAAAAAAAAGTCAGCTTGCCCAAATCAACACTTAAACAAAAATATCCACTCCCGACTTTATTTTTTCTTATATATATAATAATAATAATTATTATTATTATTGTTATATTAATTATTAATTATTATATATATATATATATATATATAAATTATTATTATTTTTAGTATATATATATATATACACGTAAAATTATTAAATATATATTTATAAATTATTATATTTTTTGTATTTTTTGTATATATATAAATTAATATTTATAGATATACTCCTATATTTTTTTATATTTATGCATTTTCCCCACATTTCGTGTCCTGTATTTTTAGAAATTGCAGTTTCCACGTTTCCTTTTCCCCGTTTCCTGTTTTCGTTTCTGTGCAACCTAGATGTATATTTATATAAATATATTTTTATTTATTTATTAGTTATTATTATTTTTAATTATTTTTCTTATTAAATTATATACCTCTTTTCTATACTTGATTTTCAATAACTTACTAACTCTAATTTTCTATTTCAATTTAAAATTTCACATTTCACTAATACTCAATCTATTATCAATTAATTAATTTGTACAAATATTTATATAAATTATGTATTTTTAATTCTATCATTCACTCATATTTAATCATCTTAGAGTCATAACAAATCAAAATTTTATTCCGTTTCTCTTAATCAACCTCTAACATACACTTGAACATTACATGAACATCCAATTCTCATCTTTTATTCACTTAATCATATAAAACCCATCTCATATCACATTTCATTTCCTTACTCATATTTAAAATTTTCTCATTCTATGAACTCTAACCCATACCTTCATATAGCAATAAATTTGATACTAATACTGATCATGTTTCTTAAACACATAACAAAGTACTTAATACTCATATATATTCCATCTAGACTTAATATGTTTACTAGTAGGAAGTTGGGATCTTACATTAACAACTTGATTCAATTAAACTATCACAGTATATAAATCAAGTGTAACATTTACATCATATAATTATGAAATTATTAATTTATACCAATTAAATAATTTATATAATTCAAATAATTTATACCAACTAAATAATTTGAACTAAAAAAGATTATGTATTATTGTGTTTAACAATAAAGTAGTTATCATTAATTTATATATCAAGTTCCAATACTTAAATAAAAATTGGGTGGGAAACTCTTGGAGGAAATTTGGCTCCAATTTTTCCTATTTTTTTCATTGTATATGAAGCTTTTTTGAGTGAGGTTATTTTTGTAATTGAACTTTTGATAGTGGGATATTTATTATTATTGATCTGGATCAAATTGATCCAAATAGCACTACTCATTCTCAAAATTAATAAAAAAATATAGTAATAAATAAGGATATAAGTGAAAAAATATAATAAAATTTATAAGTTAACAATCAATTAATGATGTTTTCTTAAAATATATGAGAAAAAAAAAAACAACTTTTTAGGAAGGAGGGAGTTTTAAATTGTAATAAGTGATAGTATTAAATATTTAAATTATTCCATTTTAACCTCCACTTTTCAAAAGTTACAATTTAATTAATGCACAAACTAAGCAAGATGACTTTGTAGCAAGTAGTGGGGTTACTCGCGTTTCATTTTTCATATCCCAACTCAACTACTCCATAAAATATGTTCAAGACATTTAAACTCAGCAATACTCTATTTATCACAGTTAAAAATTTATATAAACTTGTTTATAATAAGATATTAAAATTTAAATAAATTCGATTAAATTTATTTTGTATAAAAATAGATATTATAATCTAAATATTATGTGTAATGTAAAATATTTTCAACAGAAAAGTAAAAAAAAATACCTTATAATTATAACCGTTTTTCACTTTAGAGTGTAATACTCCAAGTTCATATTGACTTCATATTGATCATGTGTATGAGTTACGTGTTGAATTATTATGTGTTTGAATTATATGTTGAGCTATTGGTAAATGACTTACATTTTCTGAAAATTGTTACAAGGAGCCAGGTAACGCCCGTTACTCATGTGTAACTCACGTTACCATAATTTGGAAATTGTTGGAAATCTTACAGAAGGAAAATTTACGGCTATTAATGGTTGTTCAAGCATTTTACAATTATTTAACACCTGTTACTGATGAAAGATCACGACCATAAAGATTATGTAACAAGTGTTACTTAATTTTGAAATTTCAGGTAGAGAGAAATTTCACGTCTATTACTAAGGATTAATGCCTATGAAGGGAATCAAGAGCAGTAACGTGAATAATAGCCAGTAACGCCCGTTACTCGTTTTGGGGACAGAATTGAAAAGTCGAACTATAAAAGGAAAACGAAGTCATTTAGTCCTCATTGATGACATTTACACTATGTTTGGGAAAAAAGTTGGGTGGGGAAAGAAAGGTGGGGAAAATTTTTTTCCCCATATTGTTTGGAAAGGTGGTGAAAAGTGAGGAGATGAAAAGATAGGAAAAAAATAAAATTACTATTATACCCTCTTTTTCTTTGATTGAAACATGAAAATAAGGTAAAAAAATGTAATTTTATTTATAAATATAATTAAAAAATCACTTTCTCCTTCCATTCCCCCTAAATTTTTTTTAGGGGGGTGGGGGGAATTTTCTTGTAGGCCCAAGGGAAAAAATCATTGTTCACTGCCATTTCCTTTTTCTTTCCTTAGCTTCCCAAACAAGGGAATCACACTTTCCAAAGCTACTTTCATTCCCCTCCTTTTTATTCCCTTCTTCCCAAACAAAGCATTAAAGCTTGAGAAACCCTAGAGAGATTAGAGAAACACCTTACCCACCTTTCTAAAGTGCCATAAACTTCATTTATTGCTACCAAATCATTTTCCAAGAGAATTAGGTTTAAATATTGAACTTCATTTCTTCAACTATCAAAGCTCTATTGCTCAAGGTATGAGGGGTTTTGAGTTTTCTTCTCTTTCTATCTGTTTGCACCATATATTTTTCAGCCCATTTCAATAAGATTTATAGGCCCAACCCAATATTTTTTTTAATGAAAAAGCTCAGTCTAAATTAATTAATTTAATTAATGATTATAAATTAATTAATTAAGTTGGTTAAAGTTAAGTTAGTGAGATCAAAATACTAGGTGACATGTGATTGTTACTGGAGGTTATTCTAGAAAGTGTCAGGTGGAGTTAAAGAGATCCCCACATTCCTTCAAAAGTGGCACCGTCTAAATGCAGTTAATCCCCACTAACTAAAGAAATGGAGCTACAAGGTGAAGAAGTGGCACATTACTGGACATGGTAGTTACTCCAAGTCAAGTATAAAAAGCAAGAGTTAAAGAAGACAAAAAGACACAATCAATCATCAAGATCAACCAATTTCAATACTTTCCTGCAAATTCAATTTCAAATACTGTATTTACCTTTTTCAGTCTCATTTTCAATTTTTGAGCTTTCAATTCCTATAAATGCAACAATTTCAATTCAATGCAATGCACTTCAATTCCTTTCAACTTAGCTTAATCCTTTAGCTTGTTTTCTTTCCAAGTTCATTCAATCCCTAGACTTAAATACATTCAATTATTAGGTGCTATTTAGAATTTTAGCATTAACTATCAAAAAGAGCTGAGAATCTATAATTTTCTGATAGAATTTAGATGCAATTCAATTTGGTTCGTGTACCTAAACACGTGGCACGCTCAGTACAAATTTAAAGCCAACACTATTATAGAAGTCTAGCCGAGAGTCAAGGTTAGAATGATTTCTATTGTTATTTAAGTTAGGAACATAGATTGATTGATTTATTGTTATTTCTATCCATGGGCATTGTGTAGTTCCTAATTGAGATCAAAGGGAAAATGATGATGGAGGATGTGACCATCGTTTCTGTTTGATATGAAGAGTCTTCAAGATATTTTGGATGTTCTTTTGTCAAGGTGAGTAAAAAATATATTATTATGATTGTGCTTGAAACTTAAGGCTTAAAAGCCTAATTCCTTGATGATACCCTGATTGTTTATTGATATTGTTATATATATACCTATATGATGTTCATGTTTTTCTTTCTTTCATTAACTATATATATTGACCCATGATATTGATTGAACCAATATATTGAAACCCTATAATTATTGATGAAATATTAAAAATGCCATAAGCGTTATTCATGAACCATTGATTGTTATTGATTATTGTATGACCATGAATGACCAAGACCCAAAGAAGAAATCCCCAAGTTGATGTGGGGTAAAACATCAGACATTGTGTATATTGTACTTATAGATAGGATAAAATATCTAAACCCTAGCTAAGAGGGGTATATTGTTCATAGTGGCATGCTCCAAAGAAGAGCCTCTGCCTCAGGTATGATATTATGCCTCTGTCTTTATTGTCATTTTGAGTACGTGTAATACCCCAAGTTCATATGTGCATCCTTTTTACCATGTGTATGAGTATTTGATCATAAGTATGAGTATGAGTTATATCTTTATATGTATGTGAATTATGTGTCAAGTTTTGAGACTTAAGATTTGTATTTTCTAAGTTTGCTATTATCAATGGGTCACTCTCGTTACCCAATAAGTAACTCTCATTACTTGAGGCTCACAGGAGAGGCAGTACCTATCAAGTACCAGAGTAACGCCAGTTACTTATAAGTAACTCCCGTTACTAAACTGAAGGTCACAGTAGTGAAGGATGAGTAATGGTAGTTAATGACGAATGACATAAACTTCTTAGTAGCAGAGTCACTCCAGTTACCAATGAGTAACTCTTGTGATAGAACCAGGAATAGTAGCATGAATAGTAACCAGTCACACCAATTTCTCAAGAGTAATGCCAGTGACTCGTGTTGGGGGCAAAATTGGAAAATCAGTTATATAAAGAGATTTAAGCCCTTGGTTAGTTCATTAATGCCATTTATGACTTCCTAACCCTAAGTCTTCAACAGAAATACCAAACCCACCCACATTAAGTGCTAAAGAACTTCATTTATTGCCTTATCTACATCATTTAAGGGATCTAGGGTTACAAGAGCCCATTGTTCATCATCCTTCTTGAAGCACTTATTGAAAAGGTAAGTTAGGGTTAGGGTTTTCTTCATTTTCTTCACATGAAGCTTTATGTTAAGTGAGATTAGGATGAGATTACATGTATAAAGTATGGGTATAGAGATTTAAGAGCATAAATTGATATATTTGTTATTGCATATGTATATGTGTATAGCTCAACCTAGGAGACATCATCAGGAAGATGGTGGATGTGATAAACCTTATTGCTTGATGTGATAGAGGGTCTTCCATAGAGTTTGTAGAGCATTCTTTTTAGCAAAGGTGAGTAGAAAATATACTACTATTTTTGTATTGGAATTTCTAAAGCATAAAGCCTATTTATATGAGAAAGAGCATGAGAATGACTTATTAAACCATAATTGCTTATGAGAATCATGTGATCCATATGAGTTTATTTGATTATGAGAACCATGAGAACCTATATGTATATGAACATATAACCTTTGAATCTATTTCAATATGAATTATGTGAACTATAATAATTTCTTATTCATATGTGATAACCCTAATTGGAATAGAAATCCCCGTCTGATGTGGGTTTTACATCAGATATTATGCACATTGTAACCCAATGGATAGGGTATAATATCATATCCCTATCTAAGAAGAGTGAATTATCCTAAACGTGAAATCCGATCAATTTCATGTATTCACAAGGAAGAGTATGCTAATGAAAAACCTATGCTCTTATTATGAGGAAGAGTATGCTAATATAGCCTCCACTCTTATTTTCATGGGGGGAGTATGCTAATGAAATGCCTCTACTCCAAATATTTTATGAGGATGATTTCTATTTTCATATAATTATGAGTTATAATTCCTTTTATGAGTTATATACATATCTATTCTTGTGCTATACTTGTTATTTAATCCTTATGAGCTATGTAAACCCATTTGCTAAGTTGTAAGTCACTTGATGAGTTATGAGACAAAGTCGTCCTTGTGAGCTAGCCTTGAATTACCTAGCCTCACAAGTATAGTAGTATATTCTTTACTGACTGAAAAATCTCACTAGTTGTTGTTAATATTTTTTAGGATACTAGAATTTTATCAATTTGGCTCTTCACCCTTTTGATCAATGTAATTTCTCCATTTGATTTATATGTATTTGAGATACTTTAGTGCTCCATAAGTGTTGAGAGGGATATTTATTATGAACAAATTTGTAGTGTTTTTAGGATGTTATTTTGATTATTTCTAATCAGTTTTTAGTTTTGTTTTATGTGTTTTAAATTTAATTTCAAGCGTAGGGTTATTCTGGAATGAAAATTAAGGAAAGGAGGCTGAACATAAGGTTTTGAAGTTAGCATGGCCGTGTAGATGATGGTGCACCACTGTGCAAATCAATTTGGATTCTGTGTCTCAAAGAAAAGAAGTGAAAAGTTACGTTTTAATGTTGCACGACCGTGCAGTTCACAGTGCACGGTCGTGCACGATCTGATGGTCCAAAAAACGCGAGTTTCTCATCTTTTCAACATTTTTCAGTTGTTAAGGGCAAAAAGGGTATTACCCAACTCTTGTAACCCTAAGATATAAAAAGAAAAGAAAGAACAAAGTATAGGGGTCTTAGTTTTTAGTTTTTCTTTGAATTGAAGGAACGATTAGTTTTAGCTTTGTGTTTGAATTTTATTTGGATTATTCGAGATTGTAATTCAATTCAACAGCAGATTGTTCTTGGATTGGAGAGGCTTTAACTTAGACAGTAAAGTTTCTTTCTTCTATTTTCAATTTAATTCAATTCAATTTTTTTTATGATTTTTGGTTGTTTAATCATGATGATGATGATGATGATTGAAACTTATTATTTGATTGAATTGATTGTTGAGGAATTAAGTATGAGCTAAATTAATCTTGTCTAGGGTAGGATGATTTCTTTTGAATGAGTATGTTTGGGCTAATTATTTAATGGATTTGATTTGCACTATCCTTTTGAATTGTTAACATATTCATAGATTGTTTGGCCAACTTTTTAATGAATCTTAGGTATTGAATGAGGACGAGAGACGATTTCAATATTAGAACTAATTTAATCGGAGCTAGGTATTAATCAGAAATGCACTACCTAATTTATGTTTGAATAATAATTGGTTGATTCTAATTAGGTGAGAAACTAAGAATATGAAAGTTATTGGTTTCAAAACTAAGTTTAAATTTGATTAAATAGTCATTCAAATTGGCATAATAAACCATTTGATTAATTAGCCCAGTGTGAGGCCTCGCTCGAGCACCGGTCCGATCCGCTAAGGGAATCGAAATGCTCTTTGGGAGAAACTCCACACATCGGAAACCTACTGTGAGTTCGAAAAATTTGTGATTTTATGATTTGTCATTGAAAGAAGGGAGTCACCACTTCAATTTTATTTATTTTAATTAGGAAAATTAAAGGAAAACCCAATTCAAATTGACTCCAAAATATTTATTTTATCCCAATGGAAAAGCACTGATCCACGAGTGACCAAAGTGGACTCGGAGATTAGGTTTTGGTAATAAACATTTTAATTTCTTAAGTTTGACTAAGAGAACAAAATAACTTTATATATGCATGTACATGAATAAAGATGATGAATGAATATATTATAAATGAGGCAAATATTATATGGATGACAATTATAGGGAAGAAACAGAAAGCAGAATAAGATAAAGATGATCTTTCCTCTAGCCCTTATTGGGTACTAGGAAAAGTACATATATTCCTCAATTAATTTAATAGAGCAGTAAAATAATAGAAATGGGAAAATATTATTTAAAATATTTTGGAGTTGATTCCTTAAAGATTGGCATGCCTGCGTATTCCTTTGAATAGGAATCAAACTCCACGCAATTCTTCCTTCTTGCGAAGAAGGGGTTTTACTCAAAAGAGATTTATTTGGTTTATTAATTTAATTCAGATTTTAACTTAATAAATTTTAGATCTTTTCAGTTTTAGATCCAAATGAAAGCGTAACAACAGGATAAATTCTAGATCTGAATTTAGAATTTAAAAAATGCAAGAGAAAGGAATTATACATTTACTTTTCTTGGCTCCGGATCTGAGCTCCACTTCGGATTTAGGAACTCAAAATAAATAATAATAATTTTAAATTAAAATAATTTTGGTGGGTGATGGATTTAGATATGGAAAAGTCATTTTTATGTGTTAAAATAATAGAGTTTTAGCTATAAATCAAACTAATTTTGGTTCCTCCTCCTTTCTAAAGAGAAAGAGGCCTATTTATAGAGGAAGGGAGGGCCTAAAGGCGATAGGCAGCACGTCGGCCAGGCTGGCGGCACGCACTTGGTACCGGGCGACACACTTAGCATGCCGGCCTTCGGGCGGCATGCCACACGCTCGGCACGTCGTGCACCTTAGAGGCCTTGGAGACACGCCGCGCGCCTTGGAGGCCTTGGTGGCATGCTCAACATGCCTCACGCCTTGGCGACATGCATGCGGTGCTGCATGCCCTGGTGGCACGCCTATGTCACCACTCGAACCGGCTCAGGCTTGGTTCAGCTTTTTGTATGGATCGACCCGATTTTGCACTACTTTGGTCCATTTTGGCCCATTTCTGATTCGATTTGGACCCGATTTGATTTTAAGGGTTCATAATTGAAAATCAGTTATCTGGAGGTGTAATTTTAAGGGTTCACAACTTGCCCACTCATCAAAATTGGCTTTGTTCAAAAGGTGATTATGATGATAGTGAACCAAAATGATGTCTAGGTCAGTATGTAGACATGTTTGGGGAAAATCTGTATTCCCTGTCTGTTTGGAAAAATAAAAGTTATATTCCAGGTCTATTTGGGTAAAAGAGGTATTCTCGGTCTGCTTGGAAAAAGATATTTTCCCGGTCTATTTTTGGAAAAAGATCCTAAGGTTGTCTCAGGATAGGTCTAATTTTGAAAGAGAAAACCTTATTCAGTTTTAAGGTATATATTGGTTTGGGTAAAGGAAATGCCCCCCTTTATCTTTGGGAAGTGATGAAGATGGTCCCGGTTTGGGTCTGGGCTTCATCAGAATTGATCTGTTTAATAGTCAATTCTGAAGATCTGAAAATAGTCCTATCTGATAGGATGATTGGATGGGTTGATCCTTTTTGGTAAGACAAGGTGATGGTCCTTTCTAGAAGGACAAAGTGATGGTCCTTTCTGAATTCAATAGTTCTGATTAGTGACCTGTTTAGTATGAAATGCATATGTCTATGAAAAAATCATGAATTGGATACCGTAAACCTTTGAATGGTCGATTTGGTATGAAAGTGTTGATTTTTGTAGAGGAGGGTGCCCCTATTTTGGAATGATGAAGGATAGTGGTTATGCCATAGGAGAAAGTCAAGGTAAGGTCAGATTTTGGCCTTTGAGGAGGTGATGCTTTGAAATGCTAGGTCAGGTTTGGCCTGGAAGGTTATCTTGGAAGGCTAGATTAGGTTTTACCTTGAAGGACATGTTTGAAAGGTTAGGTCAGGTTTTGCCTTGGAAGGGTGTGAGGCCTTACCCAAGCACCGGTCTGATTCGCTAAAGGGAATCGAAATGCTCATTTGGGTTTGAACTCACGATGGAACCCTCAGGTTCAGATCAGTTGATTTTTGAAAAGCGTTTTGGGAGTCGCCACCTTAATTTTATTTTATTTGGGAAAATTTAAGGGAAAACCTAATTTTGACTCCAATTATTGTCCAATGAAAAAGTGCACTAGCCTTCGATTACCAAAGAGAATTCGGGGACTAGATTTTTGGTTTATTTGATTAAAATGAGTTTGGTAAGTTTAATACACAATGGCTTAAAATGATTTCATGAATCAATATAAATGAATGAACAATAATAAATGAATTAAGGCAAAATAAAGCAATAAAGAAATTGAAAGCAATAAATGAATTAAATACAGAAAGTAAATAAGAAATCTTAAATTTACAAAATAAACCAAATTAGGGGATACTTTCTCTAGCCCTTATGGGATTCTAGGAAA